>CAIGRK010201500.1:0-12018 GCA_903798315.1 Fraxinus greggii | reverse complement strand
TAAATAAAAACCCATGGTCTCCTTGGTCAATCCATAAGCAAAGTAACACGTTTACCTCTTGTCGGTATTACAACAGACTCCCTATAGGAAGGCCACGTAGTTCGAGTTGCCTGATTGGATTTCTTTACGATAAGATCGTCTAGATAGAATATAATTTGTGAACATCCCATAGATAGCGAAATTATATTCAAGTATTTAGAGATTGAGACAAAGATTATACACTCAAATCGGAATTATCTATGAACCTCCTATAGAGGCTCTTGTTTATAATTTTGGTGAGCAAATAAAATGATACTAGGCTTAATATAGACATTTGTTGTTAGATATAATTTGTCTAGTGAGAGGGTCTTAGCTTTATTAGTGGACGCAGTGACCTTTCCTATAGGAGACTTTTGGATCACAAAGATTGAGTTATCATTGCATTATTGTAGTTAGATGGATCTACATATGCATTCATGCATTACATACTAAATTATTATTCGCTGCTCAATGTCAATATGCAATAATGGTTATTTTTCAGCAAAATGTCTCGTAGTGCATTTTTCTTTATTCTAAAACAAAACCAACTTGTCAGGGATAATTATGTGGATTGGAAACGTAATTTGATGTTTGTGCTTATTGCCTAAAAACTTGATTTTGTCCTTGAGGAGAAATGTCCCGAAGAACCTACTGAGACAATGGGCAAAGTCAAGTGGGATGCGTATGATAAGTGGATCGCAGCTGACAGGATGGCTCGTTCTTACATTTTGGCATCAATGTCAAACATGTTACAGGAAAAGCTTGAAAGTCAGGAGACCTCTCATGATATACTAGAAAGCTTGAAGGGCATGTTTGGACATCAAAATTGGAGAGCTTATTTTGAGGCTATTCATACTTTGCAGAACATCTGTATGAAACCTGGAACGCCTGTGAACGTCATATGTTGACTATGATTGCACATTTCAACGTGGTGGAGAATCTGGGTGCAACTATTGATAAGGAAACACAAGTTGATATGGTATTGAATTCTTTATCTGATATGTTTTCATAGTTTATTGTGGACTATCACTTGCACAAGATGGATATGCCAGTGACTAAGTTGATGAATGAGTTGTAAAATGTAGAAAGTGGTCTTAAGGGTTACAATAACCATGATCATGTGACAATTGCTAGCTCATCTAGTTCTAAGCCAAAAGGCAGAGTTAGAAAGAAGAGGAAGAGATCTAACAAGAAGCTAGGCATCAACAAAAAGCCTAAGTTAGATGGAACGCCGAAAGGCAAGTGTTTCCACTGTGGTCGCAAAGGACACTGGAAGAAGGACTGCCTTGATGCACTAGCTAAAAAGCAGGATGTTGGTAAGTTTTTATTCCCGAGTCATGTTTGGTGGTTGATTATACAAATTCCTGGGTTGTACACTCTGGAGCCACTAATCATATATGCATGTCTATGCAGGAGCTTCAGGAGACCAGAAAACTCAATGAATGCCAGTTCAAAATTACCATCAACACATGAGATATAGTTTTAGCAAGAGCAGTAGGAATATTTTAGTTTTATTTTAGTAGTGGTAGGCGTTTATTTCTTAGAGACTATTATTATGTCCCATGAATGAAATAGAATTGATTTCTATTTCTTGTTTAATACGACAAGGTTATTCTGTAAACTCTGAATAAACCTCCTATATGTGGCATCTTAGACTTCGACATATTAACCTTAATAGGATACAAAGAATGGCTGGAGATGTCCATTTAACACACTTAAGATCGAACTATTGCCAGTTTGTGAATCTTGTTTGGGAGGTAAAATGACCAAGAGATCCTTTCTAGCAAAAGGACATAAAGCCAAAGAAGTATTAAAACTAGTTCATTCTGATGTGTGTGGACCTATGAATACACCTGTGAGAGGGGACTATGAGTATTTTATCACTTTTATAGAGGATTACTTAAGATTCGGATACATCTACCCAATGGCTCGAAAGTCGGATGCTTTTGAAAATTTAAAGACTATCGGACTGTGGTCGAGAAATATTTGGGGTAAGAGTATTAAGACACTTCGATCAGATCGAGGTATGGCGAACATCTCTCGAGAGAATTCAAGGACTGCTTGACATAAAATGGTATTGTTTCTCAATTGAGTGAGCCAGGTACACCCCAATAGAATGGCGTTTCAGAAAAAAGAAATAGAATGTTGTTAGACATGGTTAGATCAATGACGAGTTTTGCAACTTTACCTTTCTCATTTTGGGGATATACACTAGAAACAGCAACATATGTTCTTAACTTAGTTCCTTCTAAATCGGTTCCCAAGACTCCCCTAGAATTTTGGAATTGGCGCAAGTCCAGCTTACGTCACATTTGAATTTGGGGATGTTCGACTCATGTACTTTAAGGGAAGGCAGAAAAGTTGGAGTCTAGATTAGAGATATTTCTGTTTGTGGGATACTCTAAAGGTACCAAGTGATTATTTTTATAGTCCTCTAGATATGAAGGTCTTTGTTAGCACAAATGCAACCTTCTTGGAGGATAAGTATATTAATGAACATCAGTCCAAAAGTAAGGTCGTGTTGGAAGAAATGAGTGGGAGCAATTCCATCTCATCGATTCCAAGACACAACATCGTTACAAACAACCTTTGGTATCAAAAATACCTAAAAAATATGCTTTAAGTGGGAGAGATGAGTCATCATCTAATCCTATAGATCAAGTAAATGTTGAAGGTATTGAGGAGATAATGGCATCACCTGATAGTGGTACCAACATTGATACAAACATTATAATTCCAAACGATGCCACAGTTCGGGATCCACCCCCCTTAGACAAAGTCAGAGGGTCATCAGACCACCTTCTAGATACTTGTTAGTCGAAGAGTCAAATCAGATGATCTCCACAAAATAAGTTGATGATTTGACTTCATATAAGGAGGCTATTAATGATGTGGATGCAGATTTATGGCAACGAGCTATGAATACTGAAATGGAATCTATGTATTCCACTCAGGTCTGGGAAATTGTAAAAGCACTAGAAGGGATAAAACCCATCGGGTGCAATTAGGCTTATAAGAGAAAGAGAGGAACAGACTGGAGAGCAGAAACTTTCTAAGCAAGGCTAGTGGCTAAGGATTCTATCCGGATTCTCTTATCCATTGCAGCTCATTTTGATTATGAGGTGTGACAAATGGATGTCAAGACGTCATTTTTGGATGGCCATCTTGAGGAATGTATCTATATGATACAACCACATATATTTATAGAATGTGGTCATGTAAGTAAAATCTGCAAGCTTCAATGGTCCATTTATGGGTTGAAGCAGACATCAAGATCTTAGAACAAAAGATTCGATGAAGTGCTTAAGATATATGGTTTTGATTAGAACTTTGACGAACCCTGTGTCTATAAGACGATACAAGATAAAATTTTAATTCTTCTGGTACTTTATGTAGATTATATCTACTCATTGGAAATGATGTGGGATCGTTATCATCTACGAAAGTGTGGTTGGCCTAAAAATTTCATATGAAGGACTTGGGTAAAGCTATCTATGTTCTAGGCATTCAGATCTTAAAAGATCGAAAGAACATGCAGATAGCTTTATCCCAAACTTCATATATTGACAAAATACTTATCAGATTTGCCATACAAGATTCCAAGAAGGGTAATCTACCCTTCAGACATGGAATCTAACTCTCTAAGAATCAGTCCCCTAAGACTCCTAAAGATATGGAGCGCATGAGTAGGATATCTTATGCATTGGCAGTTGGTAGTCTCATGTATGATGTGCTGTGCACTGGACCTAATATTTGGTATGTTGTTGGTATAGTGAGTCGATATCAAACTAATGCTTGACCAGAACATTGGGTGGCTGTAAAGCATATCCTTAAGTACCTTCGGAAGACAAGGAATTATATGCTAGTTTACTCATCATCGGATCTTATTCCACTAGGTTATACAGATTCGGAATTTTAGGCTGATAAGGACTCTCGTAAATCAACATTAGGATAACTGTTTACACTTGGTAATGGGCCCATTATTAAGAGAAGTATCAAATAATCATGTATTGCTGATTCCACCATGGAGGCTGAATATGTGGGAGCTTGTGAAGCCGCTAAAGAAGCGGTATGGATTAAAAAATTCCTAACAGACATCGAGGTGGTGTCTGCATCTGTACAACCCTTAACATTGTGCTGTGATAACAATGGGGCAGTGGCAAATGCTAAAGAACCAAGGAATCATCAGAGGGGTAAATGTATCGAACGAAAATATTATCTCTTGAGAGAGATAGTTAGGAGAGGAGATGTAATTGTCAATAAAAAATTTTACTGGGATAATCTCGCGGATCCATTTATCAGAAGCCTGTCGGCTAAGATTTTCGATGGACATCTGCAAGGCATAGGGTTAAAAGACATGAAAATATTTTGGCACAACTTATATTCTTATATTAAATAAAATTGTCTTTATTTTACATGTTGCGTTTATATATAATTGAGCATGCGAATTAAAGTGTATATGATCACCTGTGATGGGTATTTGCGTTGAGAAGTACACTGTGACACAACTTATATTTGATCATAAATAATTTGTTCCCTACCAATGTATAAGGGATGGCACCTTGTGATTTCATTAATGATAATTTCTTGTGTCCTCAACTTCTCAAAATAGTCCAATTTCATTCATGATACCGTGTGATTTGATTTTGGATGTCTTTTCTTTCATGATTTGTAATTTTTTGAAATGCAGTTCTGCAGTGATCAATCACTGGTTGACAGGTACCATTTTATATATAGAGGAGAGTTAATGGTAATTGGTCCAACATTGAACCGAGTACTCTCAACGTTAGGAGAGAAACCTATTTCAGGTAAGAACTGTAGTCATCTCTTTACAATTTTTACCGATAAATATATAGGGTTTGAACAAATTTCTATAGGGTGACATTGTTGCATGGATCTTTTCGCTAATTCCTACCAATAACCATTTCTTCTTCCTTTCCAATCTTTCACATGGAAAAACTCCTCTCCAGGGATAAAATGACGGTCCTTGCTCCAAATATGCTGCATATGATCCTTTTGGCATAAATGTATTTTATCTTCGAGAAAAATTACTCACGTTGCTCAGTTTGTCGAACTCCTTGCAAGAATTTTTCAGTGAAGCTTCCACCCATTCTTTTTGTTAATGTTCTGGAGTTACCACCTATTCTATATATTCAATTACTCAAATTCAAAAATGGGTTTCTTATGTTTTCTTTACTATCATATTGTCTGACCACTTCTTAATACAATTCTCTTTGGACATAATTCTACTATTTTTCAACATTTATATTCCTTTGAAATTAAGACTACTTCTTTAGTTAAATGCATTATATCGTATCCAGTTCAATGTGATATGTTCTTTTTAGGAAAACGGGGGTCAATGTTGTCCCGTAACGAAAGTGGAATTAAGAAAAATGCAGATAAAAATGGACACAGATATTTATGTGGTTCACGCAATTTAGCCTAGTCCACAGGCAAATGTAAGAGGATTTTACTATAGGAGGAAAATTACAATAATACACTCTAAATATAAGGAGATAACAACAATTAATCTCTCTTACAATAGGAGAAACTAAGTAAGAAACACTCAAGAGAAAACAACATTTTTCTCTCTATAATTTTATGTATCTCTCTACTCACATCCTCTCTACAATTGNGTTCACGCAATTTAGGCTAGTCCACAGGCAAATGTAAGAGGATTTTACTATAGGAGGAAAATTACAATAATACACTCTAAATATAAGGAGATAACAACAATTAATCTCTCTTGTAATAGGAGAAACTAAGTAAGAAACACTCACGAAAAAAACAATATTTTTCTTTCTATATTTTTATTTGTCTCTACACTATTTTTTTTCTATCTACTCACTGCTTTAAATTCCTCGCAATTTGCTGCATATTCCTCTTCAATTTCATCATCTATTTATAAGAGGATTTGCCACCTATCACATGAATTACATACCAAAATGTCAACAAAATTTGGCTGCCTTTCCTGGTACAATTTACGGTTGCAGATTGAAAATCTTCATCAAGTCCAATCTTCCAGTTGGGTATTTAATGTAAAGGTTGATGTAGGACAATTGGTGTTAGAGTTTGAAGAAGAATTGGAACGAAAATTGGTGAAAAGAGTTGTTCCAACGAAACGGGCATAACTTTTTGTACCAGTGTCAGATTTTCTATTATAATATATTTTTGGAAATGTCTTTCAGTGCTCTAAAAACCAGGGTTTCCCTATTGACATTGTTTCTAGCCTCAAATTTTCAGTTTAAGACATGTTACCGGGTCGTCAAAGTTTTAGCGTTATTTTTGTTTTTTAGTCGATGTCTATTTTGGTCTTTTTGTTTAAATTAGGGTTTCCACTATTTAAAGACTTTTATTTTTCTAAATTTTATTATTCAATTATTGGAGGCTATTATTTTCTTGTGAGTTTCAATTATTTCTCTTTGGGTTTACGTTTGTAAACCTAGAACTCCCGTTCTGCGTTAGTACTCGAATGTACTTTGTCTTTTGATGAAATACTGGATTCTTTGCCAGGCAATCTTCTCATGTTTGTATCCGAATTCCTCCATTAACATTTGCAGCCAAATTGTATCTTTGCTAGCTTGTGTAGCTACCACGTATAGACTACACTTTCGAAACCTAGCTTACAACTCCTCCAGCAAGAGTAAACACATAACCTTTGGTGGATTTGCTTTTCTTAAGATTACCTGCATAATCTACATCAATATAACCTCTAACAACAAATTTGATCCTCCATAACATAATGTAGCATTTGAGGTACCCTTGACATATATTCTAATGCTCTTTAATAGGATTTGCCACGTATAGACTAGTCGCTCCCACTGCTTGTACAATGTTTGATCTTGTATAGATCATATCAAACATTAAACTACCACTGCTGATGCATATGGTACTCGAGACATTCCCATCCTCTCTACTTCACTATTAGGACTCATCCTGAGGATAACTTGAAATTAATAGGAAGATGGGTTTAAATTGGCTTACAATCTCGCATATTGAAGCGCCGCAAGATTTTCTTCAAGTAGTTCTTCTGACAAAGACAAATCGTCCTATTATTTCTATCTCGGTAAATTTGAAGACCTAGAATCTTGTTTGCTAGTCCTAAGTCCTTCATTTCAAACTCCCTAGCCAATTGTTCCTTCAATTCTTTAATACAATCTTTGTTGGGGCCTACTATCAACATGTCGTCAACGTACAACAACAGAATAATGAAATCACTATCTCCAAATCTCATATAGTAAGCACACGAATCAGAATTGAGTCTGTTGTATCCAGTGCTCATGATGAAAGAATGAAATCTCTTATACCAACATTGTATAGATATTTGTTTAACCTGTAAATCAAGTTCATTTTCCCTTTTCTTAAAAACATTCTGGTTGGAACATATAAATCTTTTCTTCAAGTTCTTTATCAAGAAATGCAGTTTTCATATCTAATTGCTCCATGTGTAAGTCCAATGTAGCACATATAGCCAAGACTACTCGAACTGTTGTGAGTCAAACAACGAAGAAAATATTTTGTTGAAGTCAATGCCTTCTTTATGAGTATATCCCTTCACCACAGTCTTATATGATAGCGCTCCACTTAGTAATTGCCTTCTCGTTTGATCTTGTAGATCCATTTATTCCCAATGACATTCTTTCCTTGTGGTAATGGAACAAGATCTCATGTCTTGTTCTTATGAAGAGTTTCCGTTTCTTCTTGTATTGTTGCCATCCATAAAGAAACGTCTTGGCTATTTATAGTATTATGGAAAGTTGATGGCTTTCCATCTTCCGTCAGTAAGCAGTATGCAACATCGCCCTACATAATGTACTCTGAGTGCCAAGTTGGATCTCTTCTCTCTCGTTTTGATCTTCTAACTTCTAGAACACTAGACTCAGCTTGTTCTTGTTTTTCATGCTCTAGTGTTGCTTCAGAAGAATCTATAACTTCTCGTTCTTCTCCAACTTCGACTATAGTAGTCTCTAATTTCTCTTTTGAAATGCTATCATTTTCTTTCTCTTACACCTTTCCTTCTATAAATATCACATTTCTACTAATTATCTCCTTATGGGTGGTGAGATCCCACAGGCGGTACCCCTTGACTCCATTAGCATATCCTAAGAAAATACATTTTCTAGATTTTGGATTCAGTTTTGATGTTTCTTGGGTGTTGTACATATCGTACACATGACTTCAAATACATGTAAAAGAAAATAATCAGCTGGTTTACCAATCCACATATCTATTGGTGTCTTCAGATCAATTGCAGTTGATGGTGACCAATTGATCACAAAATAGGCGATTTTGACTGCTTATGCCCAGAATGACTTGGCTAGTCCCTCAGTTCTCAACATTGTTCTTGTTCTTTGTAGCAATGTTTTGTTCATCTGCTCTGCCACTCAATTTTGTTGAGGAGTGTATGTCATCGTGAACTATCTCTTGATACCTTCTTGTTGACCAAACTTATCAAACTCATCACCAATATATTTTCCTCCACTGAACATTTAGGAACATATAACTTATTTTCTTGACATAGGTATTTATCATGCCTAAAGAATCTATCCATAGCACGCTTATCACATGATTCATATATATTAGAAAAATCTAGATCATTAGCATACATGTCCTTAACATATTCAAATCCTATCAATTTAGCAACTAAAGATGTTAGAAGTACGTACCTCCTTGACAATGCATCCGCTACCACATTTTCTTTACCTTGTTTATACTGAATAACGTATGGGAATGTCTCGATGAACTCCATCCACATTGCATGTCTCTTGTTTAGTTTACCTTGACCCCTTAAATGCTTTAAGGACTCATAGTCAATGTGAATCACAAACTCCTTTGGCCACAAGTAGTGTTGTCATGTCTCCAAAGCTCGAACAAGTGTATACAACTCCTTGTCATATATAGGATAATTCAGAGCTGCTATACTTAGCTTTTCACTAAAGTAAGCTATTGGTCTTCATTCCGTTATATTGTTGCCCTGCAATTGACACACATTCTCCAAGTTCCGTCTTTCTTTGATACAAGTAGTAGTGGCACGGCACATGGACTCATCAAATCTTCCACTTTCCTTTGAAGTTCCTTAGTCTCCTCAGGATTACTCCGATAAGTTGGCTTGTTTGGAATGATAGCTCCAAGTATGAAATCAATTTGATGTTCAATACCTTGAATGGGTGGTAGCCCACTAGACATATCCTCCGGGAACACGTCTTCGAATTCCTACAACAAAGAAGTAGCCAAACTGAGGAGGGGTGTGTTAGATTCCTCAAGATTGAGAAATGACTCTGTGTAAACCGACAAGACCATAAGTCGATTCTCAACTACTACCCTCTTCAACTCACTTCTCTTTGCAAACAAATTCACTTTCGACTTTTCTTTCCTCTCACAAAACTCTTTTACTTTTTTTTTTCTCACTTTTAGCCACCTCATTATTTTCTCTCTTGCTCTCATGTTGTGGAAGATCAATCTCACTCCCCTTTTTTCTCAATCTTTTTTCCTCCTCACTTTTCAACTTGATTTGGTCTTCATACACTTGTTGTGGTGTCAACGATGCAAGAGTAATAGACTTCCTATCCTTAGTAAAGTTGTACTTGTTTTTGTACCCATCATGAATCACCTTCCTATCATATTGCCATAGCCTTCCTAACAAAATATGCCGGCATGTATACGAACTACATCACACATCACTTTATCATGATACTGGCCAACTGAGAAACTCAAAAATACTCTCCTATTCACCTTAACCTCTCCACACTCATTCAACAATTGCAATTTATAAGACGTAAGGTGTTTTAGCATAGTTAATCCCAATTTTTCAACAAGTGTTGTGCTAGCCACATTGCTACAACTACCCCCCATCAATAATCATGCTATATACCTTGTTGTTGACGTGGCAACTCATATGCAATATGTTCTCCCTTTGTTGCTCCAAGTCATCCACTTGATTTGAGCACTAAGAGCTCGCTGTGTAACCAATAGCTCTTCCACTGCATACTCCACTTCCTCACCATGGCTAGCTTCTTCCAATTCTGGCATATCATCATATTCACCCTCACTATCACTAACCACTTCTCAATTGTCTCGCAAGATTATCATCATTTTGTTTGGACATTGAGAAGTAATGTATCCCGATCCCAAGCACCTAAAGCACTTGATATCCCGATTTCTAGATGGTTGGGAATCCACCTTAGGCGTAGCCTTGTTAGCAACTTCCTCTTTTCCCTTTGGTAGCTCAGTCCTACCTTTAAAACAGCCTCATCAGCTTTATTATTATCCTACTTCGGTTTCCAAGAAGAGTTAGAACCTGAAGAGCTCAACATGTATCTAGTTTTCCCCTTCCTCTTCAATCGCCTTTCCACCTTCATAGCTACATTTAGCACGGCTTCCAACTCCACATAATGTTGCAACTTTACCACATTAGCTATATCCCTATTCAAACCATTCAAGAACTGGCCCATGGTGGCCTCCCTATCCTCCTCAACATTTGCCCTAATCATTGCAATCTCCATCTCCTTGTGATAATCCTCTACACTCCTAGATCTTTAGTAGAGGCTTTGTAATTTTTGATGAAACTCCCGATAATAATGATTAGGCACAAACCTCTTCCTCAAGATAGCTTTCAATTCTTCCCAAGTATTAATAAGCCTCTCATGATTTCTCCTCCTAGCTGTTACTACTTGATCCCACCAAATAATAGCATAATCGGTAAATTCAAGCACCGCAATTTTTACCTTCTTTTTCTCCGAGTAGTTATGGCAATCAAATTATCAACTCAACTTTTTTTTCCTACTCCAAGTATGCCCCCGGATCACTCCTTCATTTGAATGAAGGAATTGTCATCTTCATGTTGCTAATATTTCTATCACTACCATCTCCAACAAGATCTCTACCCTTCTTTTCATGCCTAACTCCTATATTCCTCATTCTTCCTAACTCGACATCCATCAATGCATCCTCATAAATATCACTATTCTCTTCCCAATCACGAACATATTTCGCTCTTTGGTCCCGCCTTCCTTGCCTCATTGCGTTAGGAATTTCTCTAAATTGTTCCCAACTTAAATTAGCAAGCAATGTATCTTGCTTATCCAATATGTCTATCACATCCTCAAACAACCTTTCGAACCATCGTATCACCTCATCTGACATGTTGACTTGATTATCCTACCCGTTTGAAGTAGAATCATCCCTATTAGACATCCTAAACCTATTTTTATATTTGCCTCACATGCATACGCTCGTGTGTCACTCATGTTGGCTTTTTCCCTCTATTATTCTCATCACTCTGCCTTTTTCCACTCCATGCTTCAAAGAATTAATTCGAACTCAACGAAGAATTATTCTCGAAGAATTCAAACCGGGTTTCGAGTGAGATTTTTTTTTTTTTTTGAAATTTGAATAATCAAGAAAGAAAAGGAATTGAATTGGATGATTGGAATGGAATTTGAATTGAAGAAAGTGGTTCTTGAATTTTACATAGCAGATAACGTAGTTGGCCGGCAATTTCCATGATAAATAATCACCAATATACTTTTTTTCTTAATTTGATTGTTCACTGAATTTTTGGAATTTTGTTTTTTTCTGAATTTTTTTTACTCGGAATTCAACTATGACACCCGAAAAGAAAATGAAAGTTGATTTGGATACAAAATGAGTACAAAAATAACTTTTGAATTTTGACGGAAAATTACGAATCAAAAGATTTAAATAGAAGAACACGAAGAATGCAAGAAAAAAAATGAAATGAAGACTCAAACGAAAAAGGAAAATGATATAACCTTGACTCTGGAGCCTAAGCTCTGATACCAACTGATGCGAACCCATGTAGCAATTGTAGTTACAGAATCTACGACAAAATAGAGGAACTCTAAAAAGCCAAGAATCAACGTTTGAAAAGCATGACCCAATAAATTATTGAACCGTAAACCAAGACATCGCTAACAATATGTTAACCTGTGATTACAAAACTTATGAACCTTACATTGAATTTATAGAACGCCACAAGAA
>CAIGRK010201416.1:0-17358 GCA_903798315.1 Fraxinus greggii | reverse complement strand
ACATCATGTTATGATGTATACTTCTAGATTCTAAAGAATACTTTTTAGGTATGACAACGAGGTAGAATGTGATTTTATATTCATGTAACCTACCATTTTCAACTACACAATAAGATATTCTACACATAAATTTAAATTTTTTTATACTTTTAACCACACGTTTTCGTAAAAATCACCATTAAAACATATATATATATTTTTTGTCAAACATGGGGTTTAGAGAAGAACAAAGAAGATATAGGCCATATTTGGTACATATTAAAATTTTCATTTTCATTCTTCTACTCATTTTCAACCACACATTCTTCAATAAAATAATATTTTTCATCACATCAATAACTTTTCCTTATTTTTCAACCACACATTCTCCATAANATACTTTTAACCACACGTTTTCGTAAAAATCACCATTAAAACATATATATATATTTTTTGTCAAACATGGGGTTTAGAGAAGAACAAAGAAGATATAGGCCATATTTGGTACATATTAAAATTTTCATTTTCATTCTTCTACTCATTTTCAACCACACATTCTTCAATAAAATAATATTTTTCATCACATCAATAACTTTTTCTTCTTTTTCAACCACACATTCTCTATCAATCTACAATTTCAAAATACATTTTTACGAAATAATGTGGATCAAACACACCAATTGAGGTTGTTTTACTTGTAGAATTGACCATCTCTCATGTATGTCATACACGTGACGTTCAAATCATGACGTTTAAAATAAGACTTCAAAGCATTATGGCAAAACTTCTTTTAACTTGCAATTTTCATCAATATCATTTACGGAAAATGTACTCGCATCTTCTACACGTTAAACTGAAGACTTAGCTTGAAAAGATCAATTTGATTAAGGATTTAACAACAATAAATTCAATCGTGACAACTGGGACGTATTAATATTTAGTTCCGTTTCGATGAATTCTATGGGAATGCCAATTTGAATTATTCTAAATAGAGTAATTGTATCTAATTTGGGATTAACGACGTGCAATTTCCAGGAAACATTGTGGGTTCTCTCCCTTATTAAAGCCTGGGAGGCTTTTGGGTTTTCAAAAAGATTTATAGCGACAGATAAGGTTTTGATTTTGAATCATGGGTAATTGCTTTTCTGATTTAGAGGGTGGCAAGCAGGCCGTAGGCGGTAGCGGTGGGAGCCACCAGAGGGCCCAGAATGCCGGCAGTGGTGCCGGCCACAATGATGCCGTGGACCTTTTCTTCAGAACAAAAGGCCTCCATGGTCTTTTTACACAAATGGAGGTACATAAACATACGTGTATAGATGTGTGTATATATAACGTGCTTGCATCTTTTTAGTTAGGGTTTCTCGAAATAAGTTCTAGAATATTAGTGCTCAGGGCAGATCCTGGGGTCTATTGTTAGGTGATAAAAGGTCTTGATTGCAAAGGATTCTCGAAATAAGTACGAATAGAATAGTGCTTGGGGTTGATTCCAGGACTTATTCACGGGGTATAAGGGCTTGATTGCACCTCTCCTATTAGTTGTAACCCTCTCCTATTAGTTGTAACAGAAGAGAATTGATTGAGCAATCCAGTGAGACAAGGGAGGTTTTATTTATAGTATTATAACAGGAATTAAAAGATTATTTTATGAATCCAATGTTTGTGACAATAGGGATTTTTAAAATATTTGGGCAAGCCTATTCAATTAATTTATCTAACAGCTGATAGCGTTACAATAGTACACATTCAATAATCTAGACGGGCAACGGGTAATTAACATTAATATATGTTGCTGAAGTAGTTGACAGAATAGATATTTTTTGGTAAAGTTTTGTCTGTAAGGCACCATTGCAGGGACAATCACAGCTGCATTACCCCACCACAATGGAGTTCTCTTCTTGTATTGTCTAATTCAAGGACAAAGTGCACTATTGATGTGGCAAAGAGAGAGAATAATTTTTTTGATCACGAATTATAGACACCTTGGACTTTACCGTCAGATGGTCCAGATATCGATTTTGAAATTCCCTTACTTCGGGAACCATGCAGGCCATGCAGCTTATTTGTAATACCTCAAGGTCCTCAACTTATCTTCAGATTGAAAACTGAAGCATTCTTGTAGAGTTTGTCACATGCGAATTTTCTATAGTAACTTCTTAGAGGGATGTAATTTTAATGGTTTGAGCCTTGAGGGACGTGGTGACTGTCTGGGTAACCCTTCTTAGTTGGGTAACCATTCTTAGTTACTAGTCTTCTACTTAAATACAAGAAATAAAAGATGATGGGCTTGAATATTTCTATTAGTAGGAGATTACTTATTGTCATATTAAGGTGGCGGCAGTCTTTATAGGAAAAAATATGTGTGCATGTTTACAAAAGTGAGCGTAATAATAAGTAGGTATCAGTAACGTATTCATGTGAAAATCTGGTTTATGTTAGTATTTAAACTCTGAAACAAACTTAGAATTGATGAAAAATCATGGTAATTTACTGTAACTAATTATCTAGACCTGATTTCTCCATTACTGATTCTAGTGTACTGTGAAAATGGCATTTTGAGAATTCCTTTTGGCGTAGTATTCAACAGTTCTGCATGTGAGATTCCCATCTGGTTCGTTAGGCTTAATAGACCTAGGAAAAACGTGAGACGTGATGAAATCAAGACTGTTCATGAATAGATGGTACGTTGACTTTCCGTTGGAAAGTTATATTATCTTCCTCTAGTCCCACCAGGATTTAGTATCAAAATGTCTTTCTTCCAAAAGGTGTGATTTCAGATGTATGTTTTGCTGACTGTGGTGCTTAATCTTAAACTTAGTAATAATTAATAATGAAAAATGAGATGCATTCATTTCAACATCAGTAGAGAAGATATGATAGTACTTATTGTCTAAGCCACAAGGCAATCACGATTCCGTAAGCTTGGGCTTGGCTCTGATGGACATATATATGGTCCCTCCTATTAAGAAGTTGTGTATTTTGTTGCATTTGCATCAGTAACCTGTTTGACTCCCCTGACATTACATTTTATTTAATTGTGAACTGCAGTTATCTCTATCAGCATCAAAGCTTCGTGATCTTGATGTCCTATCTAAGGTACTCAATTGAAGTTTAGAGACTTAAAATTTAACAACATTTTTCCTGTTGTCTTTTCATGTTTTCAAGCGTTAGAAATTTTTTGTGCATGATTTAATTTTGTCTGATCCAGTGTCCCCACACTTTTTGTTGTATGGTATATCATAATTCTTAGCTTGTAGGTCACTTTTTCTACTTTTAAAGTGACAGTTTAGCTTTTCCTTTGTCTTTAGCTGTTCTAGTTCTCCCTTTGAAATCCTCGACACTCTTGAGATTGCTATAATATTTTAGAAATATTAATTCATAAATGAATAAAACTTGAATGCATTGCCGGATGAAATTTAGAACGGACTTTTTGGACATAAATAGAATAGAAACCTGAGAGTAGTCTTGAAAGTGTAAAATTTGTACTCCACCTCGATATCATTGAACTTACCCAGGTGTTGGTCTAAGATCCTATTTCGCATTATATGTGATATTATATTATTGATTTGTGCAATCACTGTATAATTAATCTGCTGTAATTTCTTAAAAATAATGACAGCAATTAGAAGAAGAATATAACCTTTATTCCGTATAAACTTGTTGACTATGTGAATCTTACCAATCTAAAGCTAGCTCTTTGACAGGTCTAAGGAACAACAAATTTTCAAATGCTTCAGGCCACTTTTAAAAATATGTAGCCTTGCTCTAGATATAACGATGCATCCACAATGGAGCTTAGCAGCATGTTTCTTTGAAGTAAACTCTAGCCAGGAGCTCCTAGTAAAACATGGAGTAGATGAAAAGAAATGCTGTGTATAAAAAAATAGGTTTTGGATTATTCAACTAGTGCTTCATTGGTTCCCTTCGGAATAGGATTTTTGCAAACAAGATTTTCTTTGTTTATAATTTTCTCTCTCTAAAAAATTACATGCCAATTCCTTGTCCATGCCTGAAAAATAGACACTAGTGAACTTCGAAATAGTAAAACAATCTAACCGAGAATGTGAAAAGAAATTACTTCAAAACTGAAAGTAGGGAAATCAGATTTAAGCAGGTTGCAGTGTCATGCTTAAACACTTATAATGTTTGATGTAATAAGTTTCTTCCAGAACCAGTCTCGTGCACCAGGAACAAGAAATAAAAAATCTCTAGAAAAACAAGGAGAGAACATGAACGTGAAAGATAGTGCCAATGATCTGAAGATCTTGTTCGAGGAATAGGGAAGCATGAATATACCAATACTGGTATCCCATTTTTGCAACTGTATCTTGTATCTATCCCAGTGTCTAGATAAAATGAATGGCTATTGTACCCTTATCTAGATTAGCCAAGAGAGGTTAAAAGGGGAGTGATCTAACCAGTGTAGGGAAGCACTAGGCAGTTGTCCTCTCACTATGCCCTTGTTTGATTCCCATTTTTTCCAAAATACATTTTTCTCACTCTTCTTTTCAACCACACATTCTTTAATAAAATAATATTACACGCAAGCCCAAAACTTTTTCTTATTTTTTAACCAAACATTCTCCATCCTACTATTTCAAAATGCATTATACACCAAAAATGGGCTCAAACAGGCCCTATATATCAGACCATGACGTTGAAAAAGAATTTTCTACTGCAATCTTGTGTTCCTAACTCTTCAAGGTTTGTGGTCATCTCAACAGAGTCCAAATTAAATACAACAGAAATACATACATAGGTGTACTTCACTTTTTACTTCTCTTTTCCTTTTCGTGACGTCTTAGATGTGCAGGATAGGTTGAAGGAGAGGATGGGAGTGGGCCTTAGAAATGTGAAGCTTGTTCTGGAAGTTTTTTTCTTTACTTCTTTCACTTTTAGAATTTCTCTCCTCGTGCATTTTCTGTTTCACAAACTATCTGATCCATCTAAGAGGAGTGTGTGCATGTTTTTTTGGGTGGTCGGAGGTGGGGAGAGAAAGAACTGGCCTTATTGCTGCTTTCATCGGCGAAGTCTTAAAGATGCTCAACTTATAAGAATTGTGGAATGTACGGTTGGATTATCTTAATGACGATCACAAGTTTCTGTCATCCGAATGTGCTGATCTCCTTATTATCTTTTTTATTATATTTGGTCATAAGGTCTTCAAGAAGCTTCTGACATATTGCTATTTTATGCCATAGAATCATCTTTGTACTTCTTGTTCACTTGAGCTAGTTACTATTCCTTTTTATTTTATATATATATATATCTCACTGAAGCATCACATTCTTCTTAATTTCAGAGTGATCCTATGGCCGTGTCGTATGCAAAGAAAAGGGATGGAAGCCTTGAGGAACTTGGACGCACAGAAGTGATAATGAACAATCTGGACCCTGTTTGGATTCAAAAAATTAATGTTACTTATCAATTTGAGATTGTTCAACCATTGATGTACGGTTTTATTGGTTCTCTTTGGAATGTTTCTACTTTTATAGATTTCTGTACATTTTTTCTTTTGTATTCTTTTAATAGCTTGCTTGACTTGTCTAACCATTTTTTTCCAGCTTTCGCATTTATGATGTTGATACAAAATATCATAACTTACCTCTGAAGGTATGCTATTTTCTTTCAAAACTTAATTGATATTTGATTTCAGTTTAATTTACTTCAGCATATTTGTCATTATTCATATTGAGAAGCTTGATGGTGGATAAAGAAAAAGCATTTCTTCTCCCACCTATGTTTGTGGAAATATTTAAATATATTTTGGAGAAAATTTAGAAGTTATATGGTGTTAAAGATACAATTCAGATGTAATTTAAATACTTGGGTACTAAATTTTTAGAATTGGCTATATTAATTTTAACTTTCTGATTTTGGTTGTTGACATCTCTAGAGGTGTAACTCAAATGACAATTAATCCTACTTTGCAGATGCTGAATTTAAATGATCAAGAGTTCCTTGGTGAAGCCAGTTGTTATCTCTCTGAGGTGACTTGATTCTATCTGTGTTATGTCCTTTGAATATATAATAACAATGTGGGACAGCACATGTTCTAAAGATTTTGCCTTCAGGGGTGATTTTAGCCGTGAGTTGAAGATGGAGAAGAGCATTCATAGTTTTTTATACTCTCTTTTAAATCTGTCTGATATCAAAGCTAATTTTCTCTGTATTTTGACTGGTAGCACGTCTAATAATCTACCTCACATAAGTTTAATGCCTCCGTATTATTCTAGTAATACAGTTTTAGTTCCTACTCAACTTTGTTTTTATTTGCTTCTACAAACTTCAAATTTATTTGCATGTTTAAAAATATATTGGAGTACTGTTGAGAGTTTGCTTTTGTTTTTAGAAGGGGAGTTTTATACCTGCTTGTAACTTCTCATTTCTTGATCCATGTGTATATGAAAACATATTGTGACTTCTGTGTTAAAGGAAGGTTTTGGTTGAAGGATGATTAGTCCATTATTTGTTTTTGTGTCAACTATTAACACACCATGGTTCTGCTTCATCTTAACTATCTATGGTTCTTGGCAATGCTGTTTCAATTGGCATTGTTGTGTTCTGAATTTCAATTTGAATTTTGTGGTGTAATGTTGTTTTCCCTTTCTGCTCGTGACAGATTGTTACTAAACAAAATCAAAGTTTGACCTTGAATCTTCATCATAGAGATGGACGGAGTTCAAAAAACTTGGGGACACTTACTGTCCATGCAGAGGAAACTGTTGCTTCCAGGAATGCAGTGGAGATTACATTTCGTTGTTCACATCTGGAGAACAAGGATCTATTTTCCAGAAGTGTAGGTGTTTCCATAGAAAAACTGAAAGGAAATGAAATATAGTTGTTATAGAATTTGGTGTACCTTCAAACTTCTTTTCCCAAAGTGCTCATATTTTATCTTTTTCAGGATCCTTTCTTGAGAATCTCTAGAACTGTCGAGTCTGGAGGTTCTGTTCCAATTTGCAAGACAGAAGTCGTGAACAACAACTTGAGTCCAGTTTGGAAACCTGTATGTCTAACGATGCAGCAATATGGGAGCAAGGTAACTTGCCAAACTTGCATATCTTTCGGATGGCAATTTTATTTATTTATTTTTCAGGGTAATTTTATCATATTTGATCTCTTATATTTCTATGTATAAGCATCTGCCCATCTGTCACGAGGTAGACATTCTTGAGTGTTTTGCATTAAAAATTGAACTTTTAATGTTAAATGTATAAATTATTTATGCAGAAAGTTACGGGGCAAAATTGGAGTTTATCACTAAAAGTTTAGGATTTACAATTGATGTCCAGTGTCATGTCATTGTTCAGCTCTCCCGAACCCTCTCAATTGTTTTTCAATATGTTTCTCTTTTGCAGGAAAACCCATTGGTTATCGAGTGCTTTGATTTTAATAGCGATGGTAATCATGTATTTATCGGGTATGTAGAATCAATTTGTACGTTTTTAGGTGTTTCTAGTTAAGATTTCAATTCTGATCCCTATTCTGGGAAGTTCGATGTTTAGTTCCTAGTTTCTTTTCTACAAAATTTAGGATTTCAATTTTTCCCTTCCCGCTCTGAGTAGTATTTTCTTCAAACAGAAAACTGCATAAATCTGTGGCAGAACTGATAAGTCTTCACCAAAATAAAACTGGTGCAAATTTCATTTCCCCACCTTCTGGATTTCGGCATCATGAAAAGGTTTCTAATTCTCCTAGTTAAGCCATGAGTACTTCCAGACGCTTTAGCTCATTCTGGCACATCTGACTTTCTATCCTTAATTACTTATAGGTTCTCAAAGGTCAACTTTTTGTTGATGGCTTAGTTGAGAAACAAATTTTCAGCTTCCTTGATTACATTTCCAGTGGTTTTGAGCTTAATTTCATGGTTGCTGTTGATTTTACTGGTAGCTGTCTCTCCCAATCTTACATTTTTGTCCTGCAATTACATTGTATTTAGAGGTTCTAGATTAATTCATATGGGTTTTTATTTGTCCAGCTTCGAACGGAAATCCTAGAAGTCCAGATTCTTTACATTACATTAATCCTTCTGGCCAGTTAAATGCCTACCAGCAGGTAAGCAGGTGGAACACTTTAATTGAAGAACTGTCTTATTTCCAGCATCTTCGATTCTTCAAAAGGAAATATAATATCCTTTTAATTGGTAACCATATCTTAAATACGTTGTTGGATGCGGACATCAGTGACTGCCTATGATTTGACAGAAGTTTACTCAATGAGATAAACAAGGTTTTCAAAGACCAAAGATGT
Organism: Fraxinus greggii; assembly: GCA_903798315.1. Lineage (NCBI taxonomy): Eukaryota > Viridiplantae > Streptophyta > Magnoliopsida > Lamiales > Oleaceae > Fraxinus > Fraxinus greggii. The sequence goes on along the minus strand of CAIGRK010201416.1, from coordinate 9,129 downwards.
CACAATTAGTTTCTTGATTCTATTAGAGCATCTCCAAGAGACTCTCTATTTTTAAAGAGTATAGTTTATCATTTGGAAAGCATTTTTAAATTTAAAGAGTTAAAATTTTGAAGTACTCCAACAAGCTCTTTATATTTAACACTTAATTTTACTACTTCCAAAAATTATTTATTATTTTTGTTTATCTTTTATTTTAACTAGCTTTTTATAAAATTATTTTATTGTTTTTTTACATTGAAAATTGAAATACTTTGAATGCATTTAATTATAAAGAGTGAGTTTGACTCTCTAAATTTGGAGAGTCAAACCCACTCTATAAATTAAAATGTTAATTTAAAGTGTCTCTTGGAGTATGATTTTAAATGTTGACCTTTAAAATAGAGAGCATATCATGTTTAAAGAGTCTCTTGTAGATGTTTTAACGAGAGCGCGCATGTGTAATATCATCTATCCAAATCACTACATCTCGAACCCCGAGTCATTCAAAATGCTACATCTAGGCGCTGCTCACCTACTTTATTACTCTTTTACTACATCAGAAATTGAGGTATCGTGATTTGAGTGGCTAGAAGTATGAGGTGTTGTGATTCAAGTGAATAATCCTACTATGCGTGTATATATCAATTGAAGCTTTTCTCCTCAAGTTGACCATTTTGTTTGACCTCCTTTCGAGGAATAAATAAATAAATAAATAAATGGACCTGACCCAAGTTGGCTCGAGTTAGTTTGCATCGATTTATTCATCTCGTTGATTTCACTCAATCCGAAATGTCAGTTCAATTGTCTAGTTGGGTCCGAGCTTAATCCCTGTCCAACCCCCTTTTCACATAGTTTATCGATTCACTCTTTTATTTCTCAAACCTCAAGACAAGATAAAACAATTGGACAAACGATTAAAAATTTGCCCATCACTATAAAATTACAGAACAGACGCCTTTTATAGAAAAAATAAAAATCATAATTAAAATTTGTGAAAAACTATTTATAAAGTTAATTTACAAAATTGAATAATTATAGGTATTTTGGCAGTAAAAGGAGTGGTTTTATTCCGTATATTTTTTTTTCTCCCTCCAAAAGTAGATCAAAGTTGAAAAGTTGCCATGCGGGCATTAATTCTTCCCCCCACACCCTCTCCTCCTCGCACCCACACACCCCTATATCAGGGTTTCACAGTCTGACATTAACAGAGGCGAAAGTAACCGCCCTATAAATTCTTGCAGTTTGGTGAACAACTCCTCATACTTCTCTCTGAATATTCTTCTATCTTGAACCCTCTTTTATATTATTTCTTGAATTTTTATACACGTATCCTTGCCCAAAACACTCTTAAACTAAAACCCACAAAGGAGAAGGATCACAAGATGTTCGTACCCATCTTAAAGATGCTGTTTTGGGGACAAATCATTAGTAAAATCAGATATAAAAAAACCCCATGGATCCCTTGCTTGTCTTTGTAAAATCTTAAAGTGAAGTCCAGTTGGTTACATGATGAAATAGCGCAAAAATTGAATTAAATTGAACCCAAGCCGCCTTTTGGAGTGATTCTAATTGAAAAATCAAGGATCGTCATCATGCCGCTTCCGTGGAACAAGGTGAAGAGCACAAGAATTTCCCAGCTGGTGAATGGTCACTTGCAGAACTCTCAAAGAAGACGTGGGGACTCTTCTCTTATGGTGGAGACTGGGTTCCCCACTTCCCTTGTGGATTTTTACATCAAGAATCGAGAAAAACTGAAAAAACCATCGAAGAAAAAGAGGGAAAAATCATCTTCTTCGAAGTTTGACGATGCAGCGACTTCTCGATCCTCGCCATCTCTTATGCATTTGCCTTCTGTTGATCCCTCTCATACTTCGCTTTCTCCTGATCCCACTCCTCTGGCTTCACCTCTGCATAGTCCATCGCTTTTGGCTTTGACTCCAGAGTCAACGGGTGAGAATGGTGGGGAAGATGTGGGAAGTGGTCTTAAGAAGGGTGTGGATACAAACAGGATTTTCCTGGCAGTTGTGAAAATGTTTCTTGTTGTGGTTTTGGCTTTCGGGTCCAAGAAATTCGCTTTTGGGTTCACGGCGTCGGCGTTCTGTTTGTTTTTCGTCGATTATGTGTTGAAACACGTGATTGGATTGTTGAAGCCGTCTTTAGAAGCACAGAAGGTGTTAAGATTGAGGGTGCAAAGGGTTTGGAGAATTTTTAGTTTCGAAGAGGACAAGTTTGTTTGGAAGAAAGCTGGTATTGTGAAGTCGGAGATACAACAAGTTGAGTGTTTTAGCCCGGTTTATTCTGGTTTGAAGGATTGTGAATCGAGCTTTCGAACTCAAGAAACTCAATTTGTTGGAGAAAAGTGTTATTTGCCCCGTATCAAGGAAATTCTGCGCGAGGAGATAATCGAAGAGTCTGGCTATGATGGGGATATGGGATATGTAGAAATGGATAGACAAGAACCAACGACTGAATTGTCAGAACCGGAGAGAAAGAAGTCCAGGAGGTCAAAGATAAAATCGAAAATGAAGAAATTAATTCCAAAGAAGTTTCGAAGTTCAAGGAGAAAGGAACATTCTGAAAGTAGTGAATTTAGTCCAATCAAGGAAGATGAGAAACACTCAGAAAGTAGTGATATTAGTCCAATCAAGGAAGACAACATTGCTGTACTTGAAGAACAAGAAGCACATGAATACGAGGATATAAGGGAATTAGAAAGTCATAGCAAGATGTCTTATTTATCAAGTGAAAGGTATGAGAGGGAAGATTTTGTTGCTGCCGGTTATTGTAGAAATGAATTGTCGAAAGGTAAAGAGGTGAGTCTAAATGGGGAACAGGAGAGAACGAAAGAGGGACAGATTTGGATGTATTCTGTACTCTGTTTGATTGTTCTTATTGGACTTATTGAGGGTCGGGTATTCGCTCTTTTCCTTACATTATTCTGGTGCTTGCTTCTGAAATCAGGCGAAACACTACCAAGATACATAAAGGTTACTAGAATCTGGTCTTTTGCTAAAATATCTAATTAGATTTTGGATCTTCTTGTTCATAGGGGCCTTTGATTTTTTACTTTTTGTTCTCTGTGTTGTTTCCTCTCTTGCGAAATGGCCTTTAAACCTCAAGAGTGTTCTAAAAAGCTTTACATATGCAGAATGTTCAATCTTTGGTTGGCCACTTCGAGGCGTGTACGTCCGACTGCTGTAAATGTATAGATACAAATCATAAGTTATGATACATGTTTGATATAAAAAACTTTTCTTTGCGTGCTTACTGCTTAATGCTCCGATTTGCTTTATCCTAAGTTCTCTTCATCTGGTAGACATTTACTATCTACTCATTCTGATATGAAATGAAAGTGAAGCTGTATGTTTGAAGTGCCGAATTTAGCAGTAAGATTTCAGGTTTCCCATTGGAAATAGTGAGGGTTCTTGTGCAATTTACTATCATCAAGGCTCTGATTGGGTATTTATCTTGTCCATTTAAGAAGTGTCTTGGGAAACACGATAAACTTAGGACAGTTTGGGCATGCTACCAGAGAAATAGAAGACAAAATTAAGATCATAACACTGTCCAATTCCGTCTAATATCGCTTGCCAAACATGCATGCTGGAAAACTTAAAATATTGCCCACCAAATATATATGTCGAAAATCCTTTTGAGAGTTTCAGAGTGCATATGTTGTGGGAAGTTGCTTTCCTGTGTTTTCACACTCCTTTGTATAATTATTGATTGCTTCTGCTGCTGGGAACCTAACTTCAATCGAGCCTTTATTGAGTTGAGATTTGCTTAACATTTTGTAAAGCTAAAGTGGCTTATCTTTGGTCCTAAACGTATAATCTTACTTCTGAATTAAGTGGGTGTTTGGCCTCCCATTTTTTAGGAAGAATTAGTTTTTAAATAGTGATTGATGGGAGAATGTGTGGTTGAAAATAAGTACGGTAGAAAAATGAATGGGAAAAATGGAGAAAGAATGGGGCTCAAACATGGGCTAAGCCTTCTTATGCTGCATGTTTTATCTTGACTCATTTATCTTAGAAGCTAACACTACAAGTGTATGCAGCTGTTACATTGAGTGCGGATAATTGTAAACTTTGCTTGTTTCGATTTTATTTGTTTGCACTGAAACTATCTTGGTCATTCACAGGGGAAAGTATTTTATCTTCTTATCTTGGATATGCATATCCAGTCTTGATAAAGGCATCCATGTGTAACTTACATGTAGATTTAATTGTCTGTTGTACTTAAAATATCAACCTGTCTCAATGCAAGCATCCATGAGTAACTTTCTCAAATATATTTTTCCACGTTGTTCACCTTCCATGAGGACAAGCAGTGGGTAAAGTGACATGGTGTTTTGTCGTTTGTAAATATCTTGTCACAGCATATTCTTTAGTACAATCAGTAGCATGATTTGTGAATTAGGAATGTCCCCATGAGTTACTATTAGAAGTTCATCTTGTAATACTTTAGTCTTTGTCCCACAGTCAACATTGTTTCAATTTAGTTAAGTGGAACAGGGAAGACACACTGAGATAAAGGGATTGTGGGGCCTCAGGTGTAGGTTAAGAATGCAGTTCCATGTGAGGTTGGTGGAGTTGAGGTCAGTTAAAGCCAGCCGAAATAAGGATTTGATCATGTTTGTTTACAAGATCGAAAGCCTAGTGTCTGGTAGGGATGGAAGTAATTATACGCCGTGATTAAGGAATTGTTTACTCAGCCCCGAGATTTTGGTCTTTTAGTATATTATTGATCTCGAGAGGGGGAGATACGGTGTTAGGGTAGAAATTAAATGGGAACTAGTAAACTTTTTGATAGAAAAATGGCAAGTTAATAATAAATCAGTGGTCAAGGGCAACAAAGCTTTCCTGCTAGAGGATGCGAATATCTATTTGAAATTGAAAAATACATAATGAAATAAACATATTGCAAGACCGACCAATTAAAATTGTGCTCTGAAGCGATCAATTGTGTTCTTATCCACCTGAAATGCCTTGGCAAGAACGTCATCATCGATACTTGGTACTGAACCAAAGACAGAACTTGCTACAATGACGATTCCGGGGTTTTGGCTGCTCACAGCAGAGATGGTAACAGCATTTCCATATCCCACACATCGCTGGAAGTGGACAAGTCCCATTAGGAAGACCAAAACATCACCCTTTTGTGGGACTTTGCTAATCAACTTGTTATCTGGGCTGCCTTCTAAAACAGTAATAATCTCAGTGGCTCGAGGGTGGAGATGGAGAGGAGCGATGCCCCATGGAGCATAGTCAAAACGTACCAATGCTATTCCAAGCGTGTTCAATCCAGGTAGTTGAGCCACTGTCACGGGAGTGACGCTGAAGCCAAGGGGGTTGGTTGTGTTGCCTGCTAAATGAAGGCCACTGTAGGTGAAGTGTTCAGCTTGTACTAGCTTTGAGTCCATGCATGCGATGCCATTCACTAGTGCTGCAAAATTATGAACAAAAGAATTAACAAAAACCAACAATTAAATTCACAGACGGCAGAATCCCACGTTGCTGGAGAAGGAAAGGTTGTGGGCTACATATGTAATACTTGTGTATGCTACTATCGAGGGCTTTGTCATGTGGAAGTAAAATGGGGGTGCGTTGTCGCCAGAACCTTGGATAGGTTTGACTCGCCGTGACACAATAGTATAAAAGCTCAATACTCCAGCTGGAAGTGTACGGGCAAGGATGTTTGGTCCCAATGAGGGTGGAAATAGAATCCCACATCATGTATGGAAGGAAAGGTGATTTGCGCAAACTACCATTAAGGCATTCTTAATAGGTATGTAGGCGGTGAATCGGGTTGAAAGTGAAAGTCGCCAAAAATTGGTAGAATGCTCTCGAAACCAATTCATTTGAATGAAATAGAGCAGGTGGAATNTGGAAGTGTACGGGCAAGGATGTTTGGTCCCAATGAGGGTGGAAATAGAATCCCACATCATGTATGGAAGGAAAGGTGATTTGCGCAAACTACCATTAAGGCATTCTTAATAGGTATGTAGGCGGTGAATCGGGTTGAAAGTGAAAGTCGCCAAAAATTGGTAGAATGCTCTCGAAACCAATTCATTTGAATGAAATAGAGCAGGTGGAATTTCGTGTATCCCTATGTAAAAATCTACTTTCGAGCCAAGGTCGGCCCTTATATTTTGGGGGCCTTGCGCACTTCAAATATATGGTCCCTATGAATGTTAAACCCCTGTTTAATAGAGACTAAAATCAAATTTTTAGCAAATTTTGATAAAAATTAATAAAATGTGTGGTTAAAAAGTTGTGGGTCATATAAAATGTGTAATCAAAATTAATTATTAATTTTGAATTATAAAATAATTAAATACAATTAAAAAATAATTAAATATAATTAGAAAAATCGGAAGACAAAATACAAAATTTAAACAACGGTACAAACATAAAAAAAGAAAAAAAAAAGAATAATAAATGGATTGAAAAAAACCTAATCCAAAAATTACGTAACACATAGAGAAGCATCAATTTAGTTAAAACATTAATCAATATAATGACACTGAAAAACTTGAAAAAGATTGACAAGTAAAACGAAATGTAAGAACCTAAAGAGAGAAATAAATACTAATACCTTTAACAGAAACTCCTTGAATAAGTATAAAACCCACCATGAGAGCATTAGAAGAAATAATGTTCATAAATTTTGAATAGAGAAAAATTACATTTTGTTTCTTGTAAAGAAAAAAAAATGATGGTTGAAAAGATAGATTGTCAACTTAATTATATATAAATGACTGTAATATATTTATGTAATATATAAAAGTATGTGATAAGTTTTATGTCATTCATGTGACTTTTTTATATATGTTTGTATTTTTATATTTTATTAATTTTTTATGTTTGCATATGATAATTCTAATTTAAAGAATTTCTTATTTATAATTTTCTTTTTTCTTTAATCAGTCAACTAACTTTATATGATTTATGGCACTCATCAAAGCTGAGCTTTAGACGATCGCATACGCTGCCTATTGTCCGAGATGGACCTGTTTCGAGCCATCTTAATCTTTTTCGTAGTTGAGAAGAGGGAATGAGTCTAAATCAATGAACATTAATGAATCATCATTGATGGGCATTGTACATGACACCATCAATTCGACTCAAGGTCCAACTCTAAGGGTTCGTTTGATTGTTAAATGTGGAAAGACTTTCAATTCCATATAAGTTAGAAAATAAAAACTCGAGTATCACAGTGTTGACACACAAAAATGATTTTTTAATTGTTAGCGACTTCCACGCGAAACACATATGAATGCATTTTTCATGAAATTGGCAAAAAACAAGCTTAAAGTGGTTGTACTTTGGAATTCGAATTTCATTTCCATTTTCGTATCAAATAGCAAAAGTGGAAATTGAATTACTCAGATTTGACATTTTCCATGAAATATAAACCAATCATACGGACCATAATAGAAGTTGCTTACTTTCCTAGTAACAAAGGAAAATAGCAGGGCCTTTTCCGTAGTAATTGTGGGGGTGGGCGGATCTCATGAGATCTAAGTAAAAGGGGAACCGGACAATCGAGCAAGTTTTACTTGTCCTTACATGCGCACACAAACTAATTCAGTCCTTACCTGAACTAGTGTAGTCTGTAACACAAAAATCTTGTAATGGACTTGGCTCAAAGGCCATGAGATCTCATGAGATCTAAGTAAAAGGGGAACAGGACAATCGAGCAAGTTTTACTTGTCCTTACATGCGCACACAAACTAATTCAGTCCTTACCTGAACTAGTGTAGTCTGTTAACACAAAAATCTTGTAATGGACATGGCTCAAAGGCCATTGCCACAGTGCAAGTCATGACGAGCAAACTAAGCATTACGATTTTGCTTTCCATGTCGATCTTCAAAGATTTCTTCAATCTATTAAATTCTGTGTACAAGTGAAGTTTTGTATACGCACTTTACATCTCTCTCTCTCTCTCTCTCTCTCTCTCTCTCTCTCCATATATACATATATATATATACACACACACGCACACAAGGTTTTTCCTAAAGCTGCCATTTAAAAAGTAATGTCGGGGGCATTTTTTAAGGACGTATATATGAAAAATTAAACCTTCACTTTCGGCCATCGTTGGCAGATTGTGATTGTGATTAACGGCTTGTTTGGATCGAATTAAAATTTGATTTTAATTTAAGTTAAAGTTAAACAATCAATATTAACCATATTTTTCATGGGTCCCGCATCTTTTCACACATTTCAAAAATTTCTATCACAAATTCACTAAAAATCTAATTTTAATCCATACCAAACTCCGTCTAAGTAACGTGCTGCGCGGCGGTGTGACCTTAAGTAGGATCTAAAAGAAGCCAAATGGACTTACAAGGAGAAAGTTGGAGAAAAAGTCAAAGACCCTTCAATAAATTGGTTTTTTAAAAATTTAAATAAGTTTGTTGACCTCAAAAAATGGATCAAGAAGGCAACCAACAGATAGAATTTTTTATGATGTATGAGTGGAAATATGGTTCCTACTTGTCAAAGCGGGTCGACCGTATAGAGAGAATTCTAGTTTTAGCAGATAAATTTTCATTACCATATTATGGCATCAAGCGTGACATTTTATACTAGATGATGATGATTAAGAGCCGTTGGATAAAGGGGCACGTGGCCTCATCCGCACAGCCGAGATTTCTTGTCATAGCCATCAATCAATCATTCATAGGTCATCTTGTATTTAATGTTGTGATGACTTGACAGTCCTAGACCTGACATGTAAGATTTGACTTGATTGTTTGATTGAATAGAACAATCTATTTAGTGAGTTATTACATCACCCACTTGGTACAAGATCTAGTACGAAGATCTTCTCAAATATGCCTCTACCTTTCACGTCATCCATCGGGGTTCATTCAAATTGGGTTCAGCCATTAGAGGTTCGTCCAAATTGGAGTTCGGTCAAATTGGAGTTAGGTCATATTGGGGTTCGGCCAATAGAGGTTCGGCCAAAGTGCCATAGGGCAGAATGGTGTGGTAACAGGGTCGTCCAGATTGCCATGTAAGGTGTGGGGCCTTTACGGTCTGCCACGTGGTTAAATTAGGTATGATTATTTATATGCGTAACAATAGTCCCCAAAGTCCATGTATGATTATTTATACGATGCGTGGACTTTCTAGTCTACG
>CAIGRK010201400.1:0-14044 GCA_903798315.1 Fraxinus greggii | reverse complement strand
CAATTTTTTTTTTAAAAAACTCAAACCAAAGTTGTGGCACTACAGAATGAGAAGTGACAATTGGGATTACAATTGCAAGTTGTTGTTTGCATATAAAACTCAGTTTAATACCTAGTAAGTCGTTGATTTGGTACACAGCGATGGAGTAATAGTACACCCTTTGGGATAATGACGGAATAAGCGGAGTTTATTCTTTTTTTGTTAGGGCGGGGTTGCAAAAGGTGATTTACCTCCAATTATCCAATTTTTTGTTTGTTTGTCATGACTAGTGTGAATTCAATAATAATATACTCTTTGACTGGACCTTCATCTGTTGCTGAAAGGTAATTTGATTGTGTTGATATTTTGTTACTTTAGGAACCACTGCATATATCGAGCAATCAATTCCATATCCACAAGATGGTAAGCAGGTTAGAAATCTGTCAGAGAAAGGAATGTTGTTCTTTCCTCTCAGAAATTGTTGCTATACATTGCTATTCCTATTACCGATTCCATGCTATTAGGTTTGTCTTTCGTGTACCTTGCGCTTCTTAGTTCTTCTGTTATGGTTATGATATTAACTCAAAAACTTCGGTACTATGCATGATTTGTGCTTTCGGTTGATAAATTTGACCTTTCATCTGGTAAAATATGTTTTGGTGTGTTGCATTGCAGTGTCAAATTTAAAGGAATCTACGTTGCACGTTAGTTTCATATTCATTCTGGTTCAATTGTTTGGATCATTTCTAAGATTTGTCCCCATTGTGTGTCTCAAAGCATAGTATAATTAATGAACTCAAATTCAAAATAGCTAAAGATGCTAATTGCGCTGTATGGTTCATTTGCAATCGTGTTAATTTGATTCTTTCCTGTTAGTAAGAGTGCTCTAAAAGATGCATGGAAAGGTAGATACTTCTCATTTACGGGTTGCTTGAAGCAGCAAGAAATTCCCAAATTATCTGAAAGCCTGCCGATCCAGAAAAGCCACCATATTACCTAAAATTAATCATGGGCCTCCAAGAAAAACCACTATACTATTACAGAAAATCTATCTTCCATGTTTCTCATGCATAGGAATAAATGTCAAATTTATTTGGTCACAGAGCAAAACCTTTTTTCCATATCTGCTAGTGTCGTCCATCTCTCCTTGTGTTGTAATTGAATGATTGCTGCCAATTTCAATTTCTTGAATTTGTTCCCCATTCAAGAAACTTCTCTACTATTCTACGTTCTTGCAATGTGCACTTTATCTCTCCTAGTCAACAGCCTCATCTTCTTAGTAATATTACAGACATCTCAAGTCGACTCCTCCAGATTTAGAACTTCTGCTTGATAGAAAAGTCTGTCTTTTTTCCCACATCCACTGCGTTCAGTTGGCCTTTTATATGGTTCACTCTTTGCAATCTCTCGTTTATAACCTTCATGCCATATTCGATTCTTCAGAATATTTCTAAAGCCATCCCTGCTAGCTATATTTTTGTTCTTTCTGATGATCCCACAACAGAGTTGAACTAGAACCTGGTGAGGCTGCAGATGCTTTATGCCTCTGAATTGTAATCCTCCACTTCTTTGAAATATCAGCCCAATTCCTTTTAAGAGACCAGATAGCCTTTATATCTCTTCACTAAGATATTTAGCCTTGCCAAATTTCTTTAACTTCTATCCATCTCATTAAACACCATATCTCTGACTTGGTCTTCTTCTCCTTTGAATGTGTATTTTGTCAAAAGAATTATAATGAATCTGATTCGGACAATTGTTGCTATTTTTTCATCTTAATTTTCATTTTCATAGGCACCTCTCCTTTCTAAAGTTGCTTCTTTGTTATGAAATAGGTACCCTCTCTGCATATTTTGTTCCATCCTATAGTTTGTTTTGTCTTATTTATCTGAAATTCATTTCTGTTCCATCTAGGGATGGTGGAGTGGGGGATTTGGATATGGACTATGGCATGGAACCTTAGTTGCCTCAGGATTTTCTGTTGTTCCGATCCCATCATTGTTGTGGAAGAATGAGTTTAAACTTCCGGGGAACTGCTCGAGTAAGGTTCGTCTGATGTTTCACAGGATAGAATGAGCTTGTATGGTTATTAATATTTAAGGTTCGTCTGATGTTTCACAGGATAGAATGAGCTTGTATGGTTATTAATATTCAGCTGCTTCTGTTCTTTGCTTCATGAGATTACCTTGCATCTTGTGGAACAGATTGATTACCATGTAAACCTTCAAAGTTTGTATGGGAGTAACAAACCAGTATTCATGATGCTTCAAAAATGAAATATGACCCCCATTACTTTTTGTGACAGGATGATAGTAGAGAGCTCGCTTCCACTCTGGTTCCCTCTTTGAGTTCCCTGTTGAAAAGGAAGAAAGATCATGGTATACTCTTAATACCACGTGGACTTGTTGCCTATAAAAGTATGAAATCCGTAGATGAGATTGTCTTTCTGTTGTAGTTATGGGATTTGGAGTTGAACGACCACGCCAACTTGCTCGAGGGAGTTCCCTGGGAAAAATCTTTCGTGTCCCAAATGAAAATAGATTTTGACCCGGGGACTTTCATCCATGCTGTGCCCCAAAAGACAGCCTTAGACTAACGAAATCCTTTTTTTTTTTTTTCACTATTATGCACATTGCACTGGCGCATAGCATTATAATGTTCAGGCCTGACTCTTTATGGCTTGCTTGAAGAGGTGGAAAAAGAAATTAGAATCTTGTACATTGTGATGAACATTACTGCGTATCATATATGCACTGAAGCTACAAATTTTAAATTATTTGGTAAATAGATTCAAAAGATACAAAACATAAAAGTTGATCTTACTTTGTCTCTGTATTCTGGCATTGAAGATTTCTCTACGGAGGCAATTGCAGACTTGTATATATTGTTTTTGTCGATTCTGATAGAAGATTGTTACCATATGCCAAAAGTTTGGAATTTTTGCACTTTTCCTATACTCTGCAAGTATTTCATCCTTGATGGTGTGGAATCAAGAAAAAGCACTTGCAACATCATTTCTACATATTATTATGTTACCTCAAGCCTACCTCGGGAATATGGGCATATTGTAAATCTTTTTCTCATTTTTTTTCAGGCTCTTCAAACTACCATTTCAGTTTCGCATTTCCTTTACTTAAATACATAATCATATGAATTCTCCCTATCCATGTTGAAGCTTTTAGATGTGAAGTAATCATGCCGGCAGATCAAGTATCACAACTCCCTGTTATGATAATTGTATGTGCTTGGCCCATTTATAGAGAAAAATCAAGTTGCATGTAAGATGGTGCTAAAGAATAAACGAACTCTTTTCTTTCCTTAAGAAACTTTAAGATGAGGTGGTCATGGGACACTCATTCCATACCCACCCTGCAACACAGGCATACAATGATTGAGAAAGAGTGGGGTTGGCTGTGATGGCAAATATAAGATCTTATACTATTTATCTTCTTTTTATATCAGCATGTCCCAGTTATGCTATAACGCTCTGGGTTCTGGAATCATGCAGGTCGAGCTGAGGCTCTACTCATTGCTGCCTATGGCAAAGGGATGAAGGCGAACCTTAATTCCTCATGTACTATGAAAGATTTGACGCCGTAGAAACAGAACATTACAGTCTACAGTTTATTTACCATATCCACCCCTTAGCTGCTCGGGATACTACAAGGGAGTCAACTTTGTTACATGCTATCATTAGATGAAAAGAGGATATTGTCCATGGAATGGAAGAGTCAGTTAAAAGGTTTTACTGATTTGTAACTTTTCCTAATTTTTCATGTTGGTGTCAGTACTATTAACATATTTTTTGGGATTAAGATCCCTTATAGTCTCCCAAAAAAGGAAACATTATCCCCTTCGGGATATTGTCGTAATATATATGTAGATTAGGATGTTGTGAATATCTTCTTAATATAATGTAAGATTGGAATTCTTGTCATCTGTGAATGTTTTCGGTCGTGGCTCCAAAGTACTATCATAGGATCTTTTCTCTGCTAATTGTTATATACCACATTGAACTACTTGAAACTGTTGAATTTGTATTTTTACAAAGGTACTTGCCACACTAGAAAGGATATTTCAAAGAATTCACAGCAGAGCTAATAAGATGGAACATTGTGTCAACAGTCAGGTAAACCCTGACAGAACGAAAAAGATGCAAGACTATCAAGGTAGCTCGTGTTTAGATCTTGTAGAAAGTTGCACAATAAATATAGCATATAGAGGAAAATTATTCAGTGTTCCTTGTATATTTCCCTGCGTGACGGTCACCTGCATTAGTTAAGGATTGTTCAAGCCTACCGTTTGAGCCTCAGTTGCATACTGCACTGCACTTTCACTTGGCACCTATAGTTTATCGAGCCTCAGTTGCATACTGCACTGCACTTTCACTTGGCACCTATAGTAATGATAAACGGCTAGTTCTCTTGAATTCTTAAACTTTGAGGCAATTTGAAATATTCATGGATTCTTTAAAGTTTGTAATTTTTCTTCTGATGCATTTACTATTATCCTGACTTAGTGCCACAACCCCTACCCGCATAGGGAAGGACATAAGCCCTACCTCCTGAAATACATCCCAAGACTATTAAAACTTTTATGTTTTGAAGAACAGGTCATTTCAGAAGAACCAAATTACACAAAAAAATCCCGTTTTACAGTTGAGCTTGCATTTGCCAAGGATGAAAATTCATACTATAACTCTTCAAGAACTGTCTATCTTTCCATTTACAGCCAGCACCCATTTGAAAACAGCCTTAAACCTCAATTCCCTCATAGAAGAAAAATACCAATGCATGGAGGTCAAAATGTTGAAGAAAGAGAGCTCTTACACCGCTGTAAGGAGGTCGAAACTCATTTGACAGCACCAGTTTCTACTTCGTTTCTTGCATGTCNACTGTCTATCTTTCCATTTACAGCCAGCACCCATTTGAAAACAGCCTTAAACCTCAATTCCCTCATAGAAGAAAAATACCAATGCATGGAGGTCAAAATGTTGAAGAAAGAGAGCTCTTACACCGCTGTAAGGAGGTCGAAACTCATTTGACAGCACCAGTTTCTACTTCGTTTCTTGCATGTCCTCTTCGGTTTTCCAAACTACATCCTCAAGGCAAGTTGAAAGGTTCTTGTAGAACTACAAAACAGACAGCGAACATAGAAAAGTGCGAAAGATTATTATAATTATGTTGTATCAAAAGAAAACGGTAACACATTCACGTCTGTAAAGAACTGGAAAAAGACAGGTTTTTCACGCTTCATCCATCAATTTTTTTATTTAAAACTAAAAACAAATTATGGAACATAATTTTTGTAGACTGGGTACCTTGTGGAACTCTAAAGTATCTCCCTTTGCCTTTCTCACCTCGACCATATGCAGTGAAGGGGCAACTTGGAAAACCTGATTCAAGCGCATAAACAGTTTGAACATAACGTATACAATTAACAAATCTTGGTTAAAAGAAAAATATAAAACAAACTCTTGGATTACTTTTTTCGAGCTTAAAATTGTACTTGAGTAAAACAGCGAATTGGAGTTAGCGTTGACGTACCTCGGTGGCAACATTAAGGTTTCCCTTTCTTCCGGCTTTTACGTTTTCTAGCCTCATCTGTGATAAATTATGGAAAATGAATAGCTTTAGTATAAGGATATCAAACGAACTTGAAACTATTCACTCCCTATTAACATGACGGCAGTCTACACAAGCATGCTACCTTGTAATTCTTCTTGTGAACATCAAAACCGAGAGGTTTTGCAGCTTCCTCAATTTTATTGATTATCTCATTGGCAGGGCGTGTGGACGTGAACCTCGTTTCCCTCTTAAATGCCTGCAACTAATAGAGTCAGAAACAAAAGATAAACGGCAAGAGAAAGCACCTTTGTACACGTAATAAATTCTATTTTTTACTATTCAAGCTTCAAGCACGTTTGGCCAAGCTTAAGAATTGTACTTACAAGTAAATAACTAAATTTTCAAATAAATAATTCTTTTATTGGCATAAGTTAGGAAGAAGCTACTTATTTCAATCATAAGGTAAGAATTACTTTTAAAATAACTTCTTTTCTCTTAAAGAAAAAAGTAACTTATCCAAATGTCTCGAAACAAAAATATACTTAATTACTTGATGATCTTTAACATTAGAATAAATGATTGCTTATGTTAAACTAGACCTAGTAGGCAGAATAGGACTTTAACAAGTATAAACTCCAATGCGGGAAACCAGGGACATCTATGAAGAGAAGAAATAAATTACAACCTGTTCTGCCTCGAACAGATTCCCAAGGTCGAGACCTTTTGACATAGAAATCAACTCAAATGCATTCATGGCTGCTGGCTGCTGCTCCTTTTTCTCTGTCACGAGATATTCCTGTAGTAAGGCAATAGATGTGCAGTCCATGAGTATTTTCAACAATTTTTTTTGTTAATCATAGATGGTAATTGAGAGGTTCATTTTCTCGGCAAATTCACCTCAGAATCCTTAAATACAGCTTCCACATCATCCAAGTTCGTATCTTCTTTCTCATCAAATACTGGTGGTTTATAGTCTTTCTTAAACCACTCGTCCTCCAGAATTTCTGGGATTGTAATGCGCTGGACAAACGTATCAATCATAAAAGGGGGAAAAAAAGCACAAGTTGCAACCCGAAGAACACAATTCTAAGCTTCTCTTTTCTTCTTCCTAATGAATTTCTCTAAAAGGAAAAACTTCACTTTCCATTTCCAACAAAGTCACCATACAGATAAAAATGAACATTGTTGATGGATTCAAGATATTTAACTCTTTAGATTCTTTATGTACAAGAGAACTTGCATTGGCATGAAAAAAACAGTATGCTTACAGTCATAGGATTTGGATTCAGGATTCGAGTAATGAACTTCCTGGCATTGAAGGATATCCAAGGAGGGCAAGTGAATTCAGCAGAAGAGATCTGAACAAGCCAAAAAGGAGACGATGAGGCTACCATAGAAAAACAGAGAAAACTTGATAATCAACACAATTTAACAGTCACAATGCTCACTTTATTATATAGGTTCATGAGATTAGAATCCTCAAATGGCAAGTAACCTGCAAGCAATACAAAGAGTATGACTCCACACGACCACAAGTCCGCAGTTGCCCCATCATAGCCTTGATCATCTAGAACCTACACATAATTTCATCTCTGTTTGAAGATTAAATTTATTTAAATAAATGTGTCCTATTTCTAAAAGCCTAAGCTTTAAAACGAGGTGGTTCATGAATCTCATTATTCAAGACAAGTGAAGAAAAGAAGCAGTGCATATATGCACAGGAATGAAGTACATAGTTCAGTAATTGTACCTCGGGAGCAACGTAGTTCGGAGTTCCACAGGTAGTATGAAGCAAACCATCATCCTGTTAAATCAAATTTGTGAGAATTCTATTTTGCTCCAACTAAATGACGCAAAGTAAAGGTGAAGTATAACAAATATCTTGTGCATGGAACCAAAATGAGTCCAAAGCATGCATTTGATCATAGGGTTTATAGTAAATGCAATAACTATGTTCGTTTTGCATTCCCGCGTTGTCCAAGACAATTTCCTTCTGTCTATTAGCATTACTGAAATATCCTTCTTCAAAATGACTAATGGATGATTGGTTATTTAACCACATTCTTTTTATTTTAGCCTGCACATCCAGTCATCCACTTTCCTTCCGATAAGCCAAAGGTAGGACACAGAAAGGACCAGACAAAAACTTGAAGAAATAAAAAGAATCGATCCTTCTTCATTCAAATACGTCCGGATTTTTACAATTTTTTGAATCAAGTGACGAACCTTCAATAACAGGATGGCAGCCATGACATTATTAGTGATATATGTTTAAAAACTGACCATAAGCCTAACAAGTTTTGCATGCCAGGTTTCTAGTTTCAAGTTCCTCGATAACAAACTCAGATGTCATATTTACCCCATTTGAATCCTTCACCCTTGGACCCTAGAGTGTCATCAATACACTTCAACTCTTGACATAGTCCTCAACTACTTGACTTAGCTCGTCATGCATAGAAAACTGCATCCAACACATTTACATGTTTCTTGCCCTTACTAAGGGCCCAATTATGGAATAACTGCCGAGAAAGACAGTTAACCCTGCTAAAAAAATATTTTGCAGTCGCCGCAAGTTGTTTCATCTTTCATTTATCCTTCCTTTATTCCCCCTTTTTTTCTGTTTTCCCAGTTGTCATCTAGAGGCATGGAGCCGTAAATGGTTATCTGTACAGATCTACTAATTTCCATACAAAAATATCTCCTAAAAGAATCTATAAACTATAAGTAAAGCTTCTCCTCAAAATTCCAAATGCTACCTTTTCAGGAAGTCATAGACAATTAACAGAGTTCCTTTGACAAGGTTATATTATCCACTTCATATTTCAAAATTTTTAGTTATGCAAACCCTTCACATCACAGTACTACAGACACAATTTTAACTTCCTTTTTTTCTATAATATTATCGAGTATGCTTTAACAAATATGTCATAAAGACTATTGCAGAAGAATGTTAAAATTGATCAACTGAGGTAAAACAATTCATAAGCCATGATCCAATGTTCACCTTCACTTGCTGAGACAGAGCACTCAAACCAAAATCAGAAACTTTAAGGTTCCCGGAGGCATCCAACAATAGGTTTTCAGGCTACACAAGCAAACAGATAATGGACAATGAGCTGCCTATGAAACTGAAAATATAAGATTATATGTTACTATAAAACAATGTCAATTACCTTTAGATCTCTGTGATAGACTCCCCTGCTATGACAATAATCAACTGCATTAATAAGTTGCTGAAAATATTTTCTTGCTTCGTCCTCTCGCATCCGACCTTGATTTACCTAAATTGAGAAAACTCGTGGCATTTGTTATATCCAGTTGGGACCACATTAAAGAAAAATTACTGCCCATTAAGTTGCCAGCCAGAGAGAGAAGGATAAAACTAAAGTTGAAGACATTAGCAGGCCGCTCAAGTCCACGAATCCTACAGGACATGAGTAAAGCCAAAGCAATGGTAGTATTTATATCATTCGTGAGTATGGCTAACTCTCCATGAGGTATAGCACTATACAGAAAAATGGAGAATACCGAGCATGTTTGGTTAAGCTTAAAGTAAGTACTTTCTGTTTTCAAACAAGATTGCATAAGTTTCTTTTTTTTCTTACCTTAATATCACAATAAGTAAGTATTGATTTCTAATTTTGATATTCATTTTATACCTTACTAAGTAAACTTTTTGAGCTTACCTATACATGCTCTAATGCAGGAAGCCAATGTTTTATGTTACATATTTTCATAAAATTATGAAAACTCTAATACTAGTGTGATAAATTTTCTCCGACTTACAATTTTGTC
Source organism: Fraxinus greggii (assembly GCA_903798315.1). Lineage (NCBI taxonomy): Eukaryota > Viridiplantae > Streptophyta > Magnoliopsida > Lamiales > Oleaceae > Fraxinus > Fraxinus greggii. The sequence goes on along the minus strand of CAIGRK010201400.1, from coordinate 4,703 downwards.
AAAGAGCTCTCCCCCAGTGACGAATTCCAAAACAATAAATATCTTTGTCTTGCTCGCCATCACCTGAATAAAGACAACAATATTAGACATCCTGGCCTGACACCACAAACGGGCAAAGAGAGAGGGGGGACAGAGTTCTAACAACCTCATACAAGCGGACAACATTGGGATGTTTTATCAACTTCATTGTCGCTACTTCCCGCTTTATCTGTTGAAATATGTGCCAAGACATCAGAAACTATATATGAACAGAACATAAGCTAATAGTGATGTATTGAAGTAAAAAATGCAATGGGGAAAAATGAATACTGATGATGATTTAAATGCCAAAGAAATCTCTTGCCTGATAAACGTTGAAATCCTCTTCAAAAATTAATTCTTGTAATTTAATCTATGGAAGCGACTTAAGGTTCATGATAATTTTCGCTTAATCAAGTAATCAGAAATTACCTGTTCGGCTATTTTATGTTTGAGGACCTTATCCTTATCGAGGATCTTGAGAGCCACAGGTTGCCCCGTCTCGGAATTTCTAGCAAACTTAACTTTCGCGAATGTTCCCTCACCAATTGTCCTTCCAACCTCGTACTTCCCAATTTTGCGCTTAATTTTTGGTTGATTCATCCTTACTTATCCTGTGTGATCGCCTAACCTCTCAGTCCTCGAGAGAAACTTTCCTGCATATGCATCATTGCACAAAGATTTCTCGGATAAGCTTCTGTCGGAAAATTGAGAAAGTATGAAGGATCATAGGCTTATCAAACTGGACTCATCATATTATAGCAATCATTAATTAGGTTGAACTAAATTTTCTAACTCGAATCATTTCAGAGTTGGTAGAGCAGATTTTGATTAGTGTATATATAAAAAAGCATTAAAGAATTGTAGTTCCCAATAAACTAAACTAAACTGATACATGAACAACAGAAGTGTGAATGTGTGAGTGAGAGAGAAAGAGGGAGGCAGGGAGGGAGGGGGAGAGAGAGAGAGAGAGAGTAAGGTTATAACAAATCCACATTATTATAAATCTAGCAGATTAGAATATAATCACAGATTAAAGAAAGTTATTAACAAATATAATAAGCCACAAAATTGATTGAGAGAGAGAGAGAGAGAGGTCTGTAATTACCTTCAATTGCAGACAGCAAATCCAGCAATAAATCACAGAATAAACCAGGAGCTGAACGCAAAAGGAGTAAAAAAGAAAAAGAAATCCCAATTCAACCTAATTAATTTCCTCAAATGCAAATGAGCAAAAAAAAAAGGCATTCAACCTCTCAAATTAATCCACACCAAACATAAACTGAAGTCGAGAATCCCAGTTCAAACTCCTTAAGGACTCACAAAAGGATTCCCAGTTTCAAAAACAAAAGAAAATTTAGAAACTCAATTTTCTGTGTGCAAATATCAAAAAGGTAAAGGAAAAATGTAATAAAAGAGGTAGAGAAGATATACTTGAACTCTGGATTTTATCCCTTTCTGCTGAAAAGCTAAGAATGGTGAAACAAGAAAGATGCAGTGCGGCTTTTAGGACTATGAAGGGTCGAATATCAAAGATTTATGTTGGCTGTGAAAAATAGGCTTAAACCAGTAAACTCAAGATCAGCCTGTCAAACAGAATTCAAGATTCACCAGCCATCATTAATACAGAGAAACTTGCAACATTAGTCCCCGATCTATTGCAACAATAGCAAGTTAGTCTTTAACCTTTATAAAATCATCAAGTTAATACCAACATCCATTATAGATATACAATTAGTCTTGAATGAATAAGAAAGACTATTAAATGATAACATGAGAGAAGCTAAAATTAAGCCCCAGTTTGATGGTTTTTTTTTTCAAAATTCTTTAACTATACATTCGCACAATAAAATATTTTATTCGTAAACCAAATTTTTTTTCAACTTTTTAACCACAAATTCTTCAAAAAATCACCATTCAAAACTTTATTTTTGTCAAATAATTACCATCAAATAGGAGCTAAATTACATGGAGGACAATTGACTTAAAATTTAGAGCTCGACTTAATATGAATTTTGGGATGAGATAAATATTTTTTTCAATCAGTTTTATTAAGTTAAAAAAATTGCCCAAATTTTAACATGGAGTATAATTCGATTTTGGTCTAACATAGTTTTCCTCTATGTGATACTATTTACATAAGACATCATTCCTAGCATATGTTTGGCTCGTGTATATTTTACTATTTATAAACACTCGATTTATTTATTTTATCTAAATATTTTGAGGAATCCAGATATATTATTCGTTTACTTATCACTCATTTATATCTATTTATGATTAAATCGTTTATAAATACTTCATAAATATACTTTAAGATAATTACACATTAACATATACTCGTGCAACAGTTCTTACTCATAGAAATATACGTCAATTAAGTTTTTTTGGATGTTAGTTTAAGTAGAAGCAAAACTAAACTTCATAAAATTAGACATACGCGGAATACGTGACAATATAATGGATATTTGAATAGTTTGTCTTTGTCATTCACAAATGATTGTGCAAGTATGATTAATTGTAGAGTAGTTTGAAAAGATTATAGACTAACTTGCTATACGTACGATAAGTACATGACTAATAGTGCAATTTTCCGGAATGAAAGCGGTGCAAATGGATATTTTAACATTTATTATTTTTCTGGAAGCTTCCAAGACATGGGTGTTGATAGTACAAATATTTAGATGATTATTGTACCATCATGCCACGTGTACAAAATGATTCTAGTAAACATGATGTGGCGGAAAATAATTGGATCGAAATTTTATCAATTAAATTAATAAAAAAAGTTTTCTCAGTCTTTTTTAACACTTCATTCGTATGTTAACCATTGTCAAACTCCATTATGTACAAATTGCATTATTCAATATTTTATTATCAAGATTTTAATTTAAATCAAAATTAATAATTAATTGTAATCCCGAATTTTATAAATTTCATAATTTTTTTAATTATATATTTTATTAATTTTTATCAAAATTTAACACTGTCCACACATTTTGTACGGTAGTGGGGCCATCATAATACATCACAGAACATGAATTGCATGTCAGTATGTCAGGCATACGTATGTGCTGACAACACTGCTCTTATCTCTACCTTTATGTATTTATATGGATAATTAACACTTAACACCCCCAACTTTCATTATTTTTATGAAAAACGTTATTACCTTTTATTTTATTTTTCACTTTCACCCTTATTTTCAAATTTCATTGTTTTCTCAATTTAAAATTATGAAATGATGAATATATATTTCCCTTTAAATAAAACAAAAAGAAAAAAAATTGTAACTATAGTTCCAATATTTTTTAAAAAGTACAAATGAATCACAAATAAATTATTAAAAAGGTAATCAGCACATAATGTTCTTACATTTTACTACTATTACGAAAAAGTCGTTATCTTTCATTTTTTTGATATTTTCGCCCTTATTTACATTTTTAATTGAGCAAATCATCATTTTTATACATTTTCATTCATTTTCTTAATAAATAGTTGTGAAATGATGAATATACATCTTATTTAAATAAAAATTAAAGAAAATTATTTTTTTAATTTTTGATTTTTTAATAAATTATTTTGGACTCGTTTGTACATTTTAATTTTTTTAATAAATTTAATTGGGACTCGTACTTTTAAAAAAAAAATTAGTTTCTTAATAATTTATTTGGGATTAGTTTGCACTTTTTGAAAAAAAATAATTTCTAGTTTCTTAATAATTTAATTGTAGCTCGTTTACACTTTAAAAAAGTGGGAATTATAATTATGATTAATTTTTTAGCTTTTTCTATTTAAATAGGAGGTATATTTGTCATTTCACATCTCTATGTTGAGAAATTGTATGAAAATTGGTTTGCACAATCTAGTGTGTGATTAAGAATGAAAAAACCAAAAACATGAAAGCTATGGACTTTTCGCAATAATAGTAAAAAGTATGGACATTATGTGTTAATTACAATTTAAATAATTTATTTGGTACTCATTTGCGTTTTTTAAAAATTTGGGATTATGGTTACAATTAATCTTTTCTTTTTCTTTTTGTTTTATTTAAAGAAAATGATATATTCGTTATTTCACAATTTTTAATTGAGTGAAAATATGGATGAAAGAGCAAAAAAACAAAAGATAAGTACGTTTTTCACAATATAATAATAAAAAAAGAGGACGTTGCGGGTCTTACGACTAATTACCCTATTTATAAAGTAGATAAGAACTTTTGGTACATTATATTTATCCTCCATTTGGCCAGATTAAAATCATAATTCATTTTTCTGTCTCTTCTTATCAATCAAACATTTGTCAATAAAATAATATTACATGTAAATTCAGATTTTTTTTCTTTTTTTACTGCACATTTTTAAAAAATACTAATCCAAAAAATCTTGTGTTTGACACCAATTTTGGGGAATGAATAGATTTTGGAATAGTGATTGATAGAAGAATATGTGGTTAAAAAGTAAGGAGGATTTTTGGATTTATGTGTAATATTATTTTATTATAGAATGTGTGGTTGAAATGAATAAAGAGAAAAAAATGAGAAATGGAATGAATGTCAAACAGAGGTAAAATCTCAAATAATGGGGCCCAAACTGTAAGCTAATTTCAATCTATCCCAGTTTATTAGAAAATAAAATTTAGATTTTAATTTAAGTGAAAGTCAACAACTAATTTTAACCACCAAT
>CAIGRK010201396.1:0-16740 GCA_903798315.1 Fraxinus greggii | reverse complement strand
TCTCTTTGCATTTGCCTTGGCTGTCTTAATTTTACTGAATCAAATGCTTGACTGATCTATATGTATAGGAGAAAGAAAGAGAAAGTAGCATCAAGGTACACAGAAAAAGCTCAGCGCAGTTTCATCACGATTTATTAATAATTGTCATACTGTTAACACATTCAAACTATAATCCAACCAATCTACATATTTCAGAAGCTTTACATGATAATGTAGGATTTTAGAAAGACAAAAAATTTCTAATTGGAATCATGAGACTATTTTTATTGGTTCAATGACTTCTCCACTAAATGCAATAATAGAAGAAAGCGCGGAAAAGAAATGCACATGAGCATTTATGATATATAATGACTTATATTCAGCAAAACAAGAAAGCCTACATGGTTCAAAATTCACCCATCAGAGTTCTGGATTTAAATTATACGACTTATTCAACAACAAACTAGTTCTATTTCCAGTACATATCATCTTCCAATAGGGCTCTAATTGCATGGACTTATTTGGGTTTATGCAATAAAATGGGGCAAGCTTATATATTTTTAAACACTTCTAGCTCAAGTCGATAAGTTCAGTAGCCTCAGATTACTATACAGATATTGAAGTTCTAGAGTCACCAATTGAATTTAGTTTGAAACAGCTTGAAGATTAGCTCAAAGAACATATGTCAAAGTTTGAGCTACTTAAGGTTCATTCTCAACCTGAACATGACTAGGAGATTCTTGAGTATGCGATCCTTTATATTGCATAATGCATTTCATGATGGAAATCACTTTTCTTCTCATATATTGACGTTTCACAGAATGTCTAAAGACAGTTTACAAAAATCTTATAAAGTTATCGACGTAGATTTCTGTCGATATTTGCACATAAGCATACAGGCATACAATCAGCCCTTTCCCTAATGAATAAAAGTCCGAGTACTGCCTCCTCCATAATTTGCTGTATATATACTTGAATGTGAATTTTAACATATCCTTTGGGATGTATCCATCCATCCACCCAAAAGTGGAAAAAAATAAAAAAGTAATTCCTTTTCTACATATTGAAGTTATGCACCTAGAAAAAACTTCCCTTGCCCTTTTCTAGTATGCCGAAAAGGAAAAAAAAAATGAGAAGAAAAAATAATGGAAAAAATGCAAGAGTATGTAATGAAACAAAGAACTGGTGAATGCCTATGAAGGCGTCCGTGGGGGCAACAGGGGAACAGAAACCAGTTTAACTTACCTTAGATATATGTACGCCAAGATTGCGGTGGATGCCAGAACATTCTATACACACAAGAATGCCAAGATTTAAGGAAGCCCAATCTGGTTCAGGTGCACCACAGTCGGCACATTTATCATTTCCAGGTAATCTTTGTAATATGTCAACTGGCTTCTCATTTTTCATGTTGTAATGCAACTGTTGGGAACTTCTTGATGATCGTATAATATTTCTTGATGAAATCTCCTTCTCAGGTGTATATTCTTCAATGGTCCTTTGATCATGATCTGGACTTCCGAGGGAACTACTCTCACTAGCTGGGCTAGAACAGAAATGCTGATGTAGAAATGAATAAAGATCATATATGACAGAAATACAATGGAAAGGTATATCAAATTAATGAGTTCTTTTATTTTTTACCCTATCAGGTGACTGGAAACTCAGCAAAGAAGCAATAACTCCAGTTATTTTTTCAACCCAATCCATTTGCTCTGATGAATTCTCAGCCTGCATTGGAAAGGAATTCCCAAATATAATAACATCATGCTGAAGGAGATTGGAGAAATACCATAAATTGCTACTTTATAAATATTCATATGACAAAAATAATCTAGCTCCTCCAAGTATATGAGAAAAGATGTTTTAGCATCCATAAGCTCAAGCTGAAGCACAAATAATTTACCTGTAAAGTGTAAATTTTTATTGGAGAAATTATCCTGAAGCAGAATCTCAGATCCGACTGCTCTGCATCAACTTTTATTGTTGATGTAAGCAGGTTCACCGTGTGACGTGCAACAGATTTTTCATCATGTACACCACCATGGTAATGGGAAGAGAGCCACCGACCCAACAGCCCAGTACCCTGTTCAGAGGGAGAACTTCTATGCATGGGAAACTGACTGCCAGATCCATGAAACTAAGCGCACAACGATGAAGTCAGCAAAAAGGGGGGGCATAATAATAAATAATTTTGTACTTGTACATAAAAAATGTACATAATCGTTTACATAATATGATGTGGAGGGAAAAGATTAGATGAAAAATTTTATTATGTTTTAAACTGGTATTTTGTAATACATTATGTAAATCTTGATGTACATAGAGCAAGATCCAATAATAAAACATTCATTTTCATTATAAGTTTGTATAAAATTAGAACTCACAGTTGATCTGCTCCATTGTTTGCGGTAATAATAAAGCATTCCTCGGTTATCAAGAACAAAGAACCTTCTCTTCCAGTCGCCTCTCAAATTGGAGGAACGTTTTGAGAGATATCCTTGTTTGATTGTTTGTACCTAAACTATTGAAGTTTTAGTTGTACTCATAATTACTTAGTAGGAAAAGTAATCATTGATGAAAAGTAACAAAGAGAGTTTAGTTAAGAATTTAATCTAATGAAGCTGGCTGTACCTTGCCCTCAGCACCAGAATGCATCACAGCTTCTATCATTTTATGAGAACTTCTTGAAAAAGGTTGTATGACATCCACATTTGGATAACCATGAGGACCATTGAAAGACCGCCGACTTTCTTGATCAATCTTTCTTTTGTAATCTTGCATCTGTTCATTGAGAGCTGCCTGCTCATAATTAGAATTTTGTCTTGCATGATGGGCATAAGCCAGGACCTGCAAGAGAGTGACGGACTAAACTGAATAAAGGGTGCATAAATTGTAACGCATATAGATATGATCATAGCAGTTAAGCAGCAGCAAAAACATATAAAAAAAAAAAATGCGAAAACAAGAAAAATTAGGAACTGTCAGACCTGCACAATTGCATGTTACCTGTGAGATTGACTGTCTCTTTTATGTAAAGTTAGTATTTTGAGAGAGTTACATAATGATTCAAACCATCAAGATCAACCCTTACAAATAAGTATTCGAGAAACTACTTGCATAAATGATTCCCCAGGAAGTGAGTGTTTTATTGAAAATTTGAAATAGTTTTAACACAATAAAACTTCTTCAAATGTTCTTGAAAATTTAAAAGGTGTATAGTTTTGGACCAATGCCGACCGCCATCCAATTGAGGCCCAAAATTTTATTGATCTATAAAATATATTATATTGTAGCCCAATTTTCCAGATTCAAAATATATACTATATTGATATAGCATGACAAATAGAAGATATTTAGCTCTTGTTTGATGGCCATTCTTTGAAAATTCTTTTTTCTACGTACTCATTTTCAACCACACATTCACACAATAAAATATTCTGCTCGTAACCCCAAAACTTTTCACCTTTTTAATTACACATTCTCCTAAAAATCACTATTCAAAACATTGTTTTTCCAAAATAATGGCCATAAAAAAGGGGCTTAATGGTATAATTGATATAAAATGACAAAGTAAATCTCAATCAGCATCTTTACCAATTAATATATTTCAATGTTTTCTTCTTAAAATATCTTTCCCTGAGAGCATCAGTTTTAACCATATATACATTATGAGTTTAATTCATTGAACAATTTTTGCTCAAGCAACGAATTGTAAATTGAACATTTAGACAAAGACTGAGAGTAATTCTTTTATAATTAATAAATTGAGAAGTGAATCATACAACAAGAATAACGTATTTAATTCATTTTCTACTATCCAGCATCTGTTTTACTATGCCTGTATGTTCTCCATTATTGCAAAAGTTAACTGTATTTCGTTATATTTATATATTCAGAAGCAGGACAAAAAAAATACACACACACACACATGACGTGCACAAGGAAAGAGAGATGCAAAAACTTTTGAAAACAACACAAGTGCCCCTCACAAAAATTATGTGAACGAATAGAAGAAATCATACATACATACATACATACATACATATATATATATATATATATATATTTTTTTTGTGTCAAGGTAGTGGTAATCTATGGTCTATGCAATTCCTGTACTCCCCTATTCATTTGATTCTGGTATTTTTGTCTCTTTAATATGCCACATGTATCACGTACTCCTTGGAAGCATATGTAACAACAATGTATCATAAAGCGGGAAACAACAAACCTGATTGATGTAAGGCTCCATTTGATGCAGTAGCTCATAGCCCTGGATATTGAACATCAGAAACGTAACATATACAATCGAACTTGAAAGATGAATAAGATATTTTTTTAATACTACAAACCTGTTTAAAATAACGAAGATGAGCATCCATTGTACTGCCAACAGCCTCTAATAATTCAAACCTCTTCTTTGCCTCGACAGCCAAAAGAGAACCAACCTGAATTGTCAAAGAATAATCTACATAAGAACATCTTACCATTTGTCAACAGCGTCCTACATGACAATTTTCCCTTAAGTAAATTTGAAAGATGGCCGGAAAAGGATTTACACACCAGATCAAAGCGAGCTTGCTCAAAAGTCGACCTCGCATTCTGAAGTTCCTGGAACGTCTCTCTACCAAATTAGAATTTAATCGATGATGTTTACCCATAAAATACTATCTAATCAACTATGTTCACTTGAGAATTAATCAAGTTAAGAAGTGTAAATGTTCACATACCTCCTCTATGGATGCAGCTATATCCATCCTTGTACTTTTCCTCAGTGATAGAAACTTTTCACGAGCCTGAAATGTGATGGGGACAAAAATCTTAAAAGAAAATTGAGGAACATCGATACATCCTTCATTTGTTCACTTATAAATGCAAATCATACGTCCGGTGTATTTAAGTTGGCCTATATAGTTTGTTTACATGTTTCAGCCATTAGTAACTAAAACAAATATGAGGGAGTATTTAGTGTTATTCATAAAAGGAAAATGGACTTATTGATGGAGATGGAGATGGAGATGGAGGTAGAATTTAGATACGATTTCAAAATAGAGTTAAGTTAAAACTATGTTTGTCTAGTTTTAATAGTTCAATAAAGTTCTAGTTTATTAGATATTCATTTGATTTAGATTCTTTTCTCTATATAAAAAGGGCTTATTCATTGTAACAGGTACCCTTAAATATATGAAATAAGTTGATTTCTCTTGCCCTAAATTCTTCTTCTTCTTGAACCCTTTTTTCTTTCTCGTTCTTTTTCTTCTTCAATTGCTCATTGTCAAATTGCTATGTTCCTGCGTCAATTTGTTATCAATTGTATTACTTTGACCAAATTATTGTTCATTGCAGCTACTACGTTCCATCACATTATGACCCGTTCATCCGCAAAAACCATACATACCATATCATCCGCCACAGAAAAAACACCGCCATAAATTATAACCCAAGGACATCAGCAATTTCAATAGGTACATCAGATCCTTTTTTTTAGTTTACAAAAAATAAGGACTCAGATTGTTCTTTGCTCCTTCATTATCACACACACACATACTCNTTTGCTCCTTCATTATCACACACACACATACTCTATATATAAATATATATATACATATCAGATTGTTCTTTGCTCCTTCATTATCACACACACACATACTCTATATATATATATATCCAATTGTTTCTTTAATTGCTGCTGTTTTTCCCATTCTTCCTCTGCTGTCATCAAAGCCTCCATTATATACCCACACATCTGGCCCAAAACCACCAACCCATTAGTCCAATACCCTAGCCCATTACCCACACTAAACGCTCAATATACCCAGCCCAAACCAATATACATCAAAACCTATACATACATTAAAGGGAAAAATTCACAAGTAAGAGCTTAACTATCACTCATTTCAAAATTAAGATAAAAGATTTAAAATTTCAAAAATCAGATATTTAGTAAAATTTATTTATGAAATAATTAATTAAATATATATTTTTATTAATTAAATATATTAAAGTCACAATTCCATATCATTTGGTCACAAATTCTCGAATTAATTGATCACAATTCAAAAAAATTATATGTCGCAAATTATTTTTCGGTCACAAATCAAAAATTTTACAAGTCACAATTTATGTCTCGATCACAAATCAAAATTTTTTATAGGTCACAATTTATTTATCGACCACAAAATCAAAGTGTTTATAAGTTACAACTCATTTATCGGTCACAAATTATCAATTTTATAACTCACAACTTATTTAAGGGTCACAAATTTTCAAATTAATTGGTCATAAGTTATTTCTCAATCACAATTTAGTAAACTGTGAGTCATAATCACATTTTTTAGATCATATATTATATATTGGTCACAAATTATCCAATTTACTGGTTACAATCAACCAATTTATTGGTCGCAGACACTATTGGTCCCACTTGACCGTCGCGCCACCAACACCATGCCGCTACCGACACTGCATGTACCACAAATGTTTGTGACCACCACATCACCACTGTCAACAATGTCAGATCCACTACCAAACCAGTGCCTCAGTCCACCTGCCTCCGCCACCAACACCACTAACAATGCTCAACTTCAAAACCACCATTTCTAACTTCAAAACCACTACCCCACCACCAACAAACCACCATTTTCAACTAGAAAACCACCACCAACATCCGCACCACCATCACCATCACCTACACCGCCAACACCATCGTACAATCAATGTCATGGTCAACAAAAGCAACATCACTACCTCCTATACTAAAAATCACTACCACCATCTCCATTAAACCACAACCACCACATCCACCAAAAAAATCCCCAGATCCATCGCCGTCGTCATCGCCACCACTGCATCACTACCACCACCTTATCAAATCCACAACAAACTGCAGTCTACAACTGCGGCCCCGTCGCCATTGCACGCAGCGGTGCTTTAAGCATGCAGTGATCGTCGCATGACTTGCAGAGAGGCCGCGCAGCGGTGTTGCTACGCCTTGCTCAGTGGTTGCACAGTACCGCTGCAAAAGGAGTAGACCGGTGCAGCGGAACAGATGGGCACGGCGATTCTGCTGCGCCGCCAAAGGTAGAGAGAGGATTGCGTGAGAAAGAGAGAGAGATGGTATTGAGAGACGTAGAGAGAAAGAAATGAGAGGGGAGAGTAATTAGAGATTGTGATGAATTTTGGTAGTATTAATAATATTAAATATTTGAATATATCTGATTTTTGTATAAACAAATTTTATATCTAATTTTTGAAATTGGATCTTAAAAATTCTAGTTTGATGTAATTAACCCTACATTAAAACTAAAATCGAAACCTAATAACCTAATTTAAATGGCTTCAACAATAGGCCCATATCTCCTTCACTTAACCATTCAGCCTACCAACAACAAAGCCTACTAAATTAAGCATCATCAAACCCAAACACTATAACCCCCTCGTCTACATATACCCAAGCTTACAACCAAAAACACAATAAACCTCAGCCCGACTCCATGGTTTCTTTGCTACTAGTTTTTTTTTTTATTATTATTATTTTAAAAAAAATCACTAGTTATTATTCACGGATTACTTTAAATCTGAGAAAAAATTTACAAAAGAAAAATAACTGAATTTTTGGCCGCCATTTGCAAGATTCGTCATCAGTTTTGTTCACTAGATTGAATCAACCACTTAGAAGAACTCAATTGTAGCTGTCCACCGTCACTTGTATACTCTTCCACCATGGTCGTACCGCTTGAAAATATAACTTGGACACTGTTTTGCTATTATGAGTATCGTGAGGTTCTGAGCTCTTTTTTATAGAGACTGTGCTCTTATTTTGGTGTTTTGCTTTGTCAATTTTATATTTTTTAAAAAAATATAGATTTTAATTTCTATTGGCTTTCATTTGAATAATAAATAAATAATATAACAAAATCAACTAAAAAATTTGCTTTGCCTTGGCACTTCCTTCAACGTCATGTATGATTCCAATAATAACTTTTATACCTACGCCAAGCCCCTATGTCATTCCCCGATCATGTGTCTTTCCCTACCATTATCAATAAAATTATCAACTACTTAGGGATTTTGTTGATGACATTCATTATCGTGTTGGCGAATTACTTTACAATTATGGGACTTTGCTAGTTGGGCTCATCCGAGTCATTTCTGGATTGGCTCGAAAATCTTAAATATTCTTTTGACTTTCACAACTTGAGTGCTGTCAAATTTTTCATGCTAATATGTCATTTGACAGTTCCACAAATGTTATTAAAAGTCATTTTTGCTTAATATTTGATCGTTTAAATCAATATCTTGTCACTTTGTGGGATGAAATGAAAAAAATATTAAGTAACAAATATGTCTCTGTGTATTATCGAACTCGAACTCAATTATTAAATCAATTCTTTTTGTATTTTATGCAAGGTACGTCCACTGTTAGTGAGTATCTAGCCCACTTCAAAGAGTTATTGCACATTTGTGATATTTATGAAGCTCCCTACATCACAACGTGTAAGTTTATCACTGGTTTAAATCTTGAAATCCCATCGACAACACTCTTGTACCTGAATGATTAGATGAAGCTTATCTGCTGGTCAACCTTTGGTACATATCCTTCCATCTTCATCAAGCATGTAAAAAACTAAGCCTATCACCTTAGTCCCGAAAGTCAGGTGTGTTACTCCTCATCATGAAAAAACAAAATGAGATTTTTATTGTTGAAACTATTCACTATTCCAATAGCGAGGATAAGAATTCTAAAAATTGTCTCTTATCCCTTCACCCACCTGTCTTCGACTTAATTGACCATAACACAGTTAAGAAATTACCTATAGTGCTACCTCCTAAGCCAAAAAGTTTGCCTACTCCTTTGCGTGCCTTTAAGGTGGACTTTGTTATGACGTTATCTCCAGTGATTAATACTCCCCTAGTTGCCTTGTTTTTGTCCAAAGCAATTAATCGCTTACATACTTTTCTCATCGATATTCGAATGTTGCCTATTGATTATCGTCATATTGTTTTAACTCTTCCCTTTGTTGTCAATATTCCTATTTTTAATGCTAAGATAAAAAGACATTGTGAATGAGTTGCAAAAGTTTCTGCTTTTGAGTTTCCCGTCGCTACTTAATAAGAAGGAAATATCGTTCCCCTTGATCAGATCGTTTTCTTAGGGTTAATTTTTAGATTCTATTATTGTCATATGATCGATTTTGTTATTTGTTTTGGAAGAAAGATCCCCATTGACTGATAAGTTGTAGTCTAACGTGCCAAAGTCGAGTTCTTTCAACCGAAGAGAAATGAAGAGATATTATTTAGATATGATTTTTAAATTGAGTTAAATTCAAATTATGTTTATTTAAATTATATTAGTTTTAATAATTCAATAAATTTCTAGTTTATGAGGAATTCTTTTGATTTTAGATTATTTGCTCTATATAAAAAGGGTTTATTCATTACAATACGTATCCTTGAATATATAAATAATTAATTTTTCTCTTGCCATAAATTCTTCTTCTTCTACAAAACCCTTTTTCTTTATTTTTTTTTTCCTTCTTCAATTATTCGTAGTCAAATTATTACATTCCTATGTCACCTGTACATTTACATAGACAGCTAGATATAAAACTAGGTAAGGTGCCAAGGTTTTTAACTAATATATTTGAGAAAGAATCTCAATCCTTCAATTCACAAATCTAAAGGACTAGATTTATTTTATTAAAACACATCAAAATGGATCCCACCCCATAACCAAATCCACCCCCCCAACCTCTACAAATCCCGCCACCACCACCACCACCACCACCCACCACACCAACCCCTCCGTCCCCTTCTCTCTCTAGGTATTATTATAAATGGTTAAATATTTAGAGTGTGTTTGATTGGTTTTATTTTTTATGAAAAATGTCTTTTTTTCCATCCAAATTCCTACTTTTGGAGTGTTTGATTGACAATCTTTTTCATGGAAAATATTTTCCAACTTTTGATCATATGACCATGTTTTCTTTAAAAACAAGGAAAACATTTTCTTTAGGTAGAGGTAGTTTTTATTTTCCAAGTAATTCACTCTCTCTTTCTCTTTCTCATCTATCCACTCTCCCATCCACTACCAATTGAAGTTGTCTAGTCATCAATCATGTTATTTGTACCAAACATTACTTTCATCATGGCAAACTAATATGTATTTTCTTTCACTTTTTCCCTTGTTTAATTTCAATCTCACCCAGTCTCAATTTTCAGCATATATATACACATTAATCTATGTATGAAAAATGAACCCTAAAAAAGGATGTGCGATAAATCAGGCAATTTGGTTCCCGATAGGCAATCTGAAGATGTAACTACTCGTGTTTCAAATACCAGCCAATTCTGCAAATAGGGACAATCTCATTAGGTAAATTATATTTGGACATGTCCACTAATACCCTCTGTGCCTTTGTTTCAGTGTCTCTTTCTATCATACATCTGACTATCCAACCTAAAGATTCTTAAGTTTATGTCATTGGTTTAAATGGTACAATTTATAGCTCCCACAATGCCAAAATGGGACAACCGAAATTAAGAATGATGAAAAAACTTTATAAGGAAATATCAGATTCAATGAGAGAAGAAAATTGAAAAAGAGAAATAAAATTTAACAGCAAAAAAATAATGCAGGGTGACGTCCTAATATTTTCTTTGATTTAAATGATGTATGATCCAGACCTGGTCGTAAGAAGCATTAGCTTTGTCAAAGCGCTTGCGACCTTCCTGCATGTGACAAAGTTCTTATGATGTGCAATAAAATTTTAAGATACAAGAAGAGGGTAACAAAGACAAATTTGGTGAGATACAGATGCTCAAACGAGGATATAGTAAATCTATATGCTAAATTGGTATAAACTGACATGGTATGTGTGCAAAGTTTAAATTATAACTTAAGTTGGTCAAACATTTTTTATTCATACATTTCTTATCTCACAACTTACTATCTACTGAAATTTGGTGAGTTACAGATGCTAGAAAAAGGATTTAGTAAATCTATATGCTAAATTGGCATAAACTAAGATTGTATGTCTGGCAAAGCTTAAATTATAACTTAAGCTGATCAAACATACTTTTTATCCACACATTTATTATCTCAACTTACTATTCATTGATTATCCACACATTCCATAGGATCCACAACTTATAAACACTAAAATCATGTAAAACAAAATTCAAACTGCTTTACATGATGTTTATTTTATTCAGTTTATCTCAGTTCAATCATTTTTCATTTATTTTTTGCCTTAAAATTTCCCAAATACCTGTTTAATGAAGAAAACACTTGGTAAAGCATGCATTCATGCTCATACCTAATTTTTTGTGAGTTTCCTTTGAGCACTTTCACAAGAACAGACAATTAAGGTTATAAAATAAACCAAGTATATTTTTCGCAGCAGGAATTGTTTCACACTCCTTTTATAGAATGAACACAGATATGATATTATTGCTAGGTCAGTTGAAAGATTAGAAGTACAAACTATTCCGGGCATAGACTTTTGACAGTAGCAGTGAATTATAGTATGCAAATTGCCATTTGAAAATAATTATATAATTATGCTCATAGCAACAATTGGAAGTGCTATAATTTTCTATTCATAGATGTGCCACCGAGGAATATAGAACATTTTTGTGGATTATTACAACTAAACTACAGCATAAAATAGTGTTGGGTTCGTGACCCATTTTCATCTAAGGTTTGCATGGTTTGGTGTATTAGGCTTTGAAGTTGTCTAAATAGAGTCCATGGTGGAAAAAGGGATTCAAGGCGCTAGCTGGACACTCAAGCGACGAGACGTAATTTTCACCAGAGGACCTGCCGCCCGCCTACCGCTCTAGCGGCGAGCCTGAGCTCTCCTAGTGCTCAAGCCCCGTTGTCGTCTGAGTTTTCCTTGTTTTGTTTATTCCATACATTTTTTAACCTAGTTTCCATATTTAGGGCTATTATTTAGGTTTTACATGTACACTTATAAATAATAGACTTTCTATACAAGTTAATTTACTGCTGTAAGTTAAAACTATGCAAAAACACAATATTGTTGTAATTTCTCTCTCCATTATTAGTGAATAAAATCTCCAATTTCACTGCCAAATTAAATTCTTGTTTTTTGTGTTCTTATTGTTGTGATCAATACTTCATATCGTGCAATAAAACTTCGTTCGGTTCCTAACAAGTGGTATTAGAGCTTTAGTTTGATTTGTTCAAGGTTTGTTCTTGATGGTAATTATGAAGCATGACATTGTGCTTTTGGATCGCATCACTAGATTCTCATTGTGGCAGGTGAAGATGCGAGCAGTACTCGCTCAGATGGATTTGGATGATACGTTGTTGGGATTTAACAAGATTTCCACAACTTGGACGAAGGAGGAAAAACAATATAAGGATCGATAGGCACTTTCACAAATCTTCATCTTTCAAATAATATTCTTCAGGACGTTCTGAAATCTTTTAAAGATATTTTTCTCTCCTGGTCTTTCTAACTATCTTATTTCAGTTGGCAAATTGGTTGATAATAATTGCAATGTCTTTTTTCTTGTAATGGTTGCATTGTACAGGATCGTGTGTCGGGGATGCAGATAGCAAAGGGACCTAAATTTGGACAATTCTTTCCACTACCCTTATCAATTCCTGCTGCTATTCTGTTCCCTCCTTTATTATCTCTTGCTTGTGCTACTTACAAAAATGAATGTGAGGCGTGGCATAGACGTCTAGGCCATTCTAACTTTCAAGTATTGTCTCGTCTATTGCATTCTGTTTTATTGGACAATAAAGAATAGCTTTCTTTTCATGATATTCAATTTGATTGTTCTTCATGTAAGTTAGGCAAGAGAAAAACTCTTCCTCTTCCTACTCATGCCACACGAGCTAAAAAACTGTTTGGATATAATTCATAGTGATGTGTAGGAGATAACACCAGTTATTTCACATGCTCAATATAAATAATTTGTGACCTTTAGTGATGATTATACTCGTTTTACATGGGTATACTTTCTTCAATCCAAATCTAAAGTCCTTGCTATATTTAAAATATTTACTGCCTTCGTTGAAAACCCACTTGTGTCAAGATTTTACTTTCTGATTCAGGTGGAGAATACATGTCTAAAGAGTTTCACGACTTCTTACATTACAAAGGCATTGTTTATCGACTCTCTTGTCCGTACATCCCCCACTAAAATGGTATTGCTAAACGAAAAAATAGGCATCTATTTTATATGGCTTAGACATTATTGATTGATTCTATAGTTCCATCGAAGTTTTGGGTTGAGGCCTTGTCAATGGCGATTCAATTAATTAACCGTCTTCCTTCACCTATTTGAATAAAGAATCACCGTATTTTCGTCTCTACAAGAAACATCCTAGTTATCGCGATCTTCATACTTTTTTTTAGAGAACCAATAATTTTTTCCAACTCTTGAGACCTCTTCTCCCTCTAACGACTTGTCTACTCTGCCTAGTTCTGATGACTCGTCTCTATCTATAGAGCGTTACAAACCTAGATTAGTGCATGAAAGATGTCGGCAACGTGAGCTTGATACCTCAACAAGCTCTGATGGGTCCCTTCCAGATCATACACCTACACCTGAGCCTGTCATTGTTCCATTACCTCGTCGATCAACCCGTCATTCTCATCCTCCTGATAGGTATGGGTTTTGTTTGTTATTTCTGATGTTTCTAATACATCTTCCCCTACTCCCTTGTCCTCTATTTTAATTCCTACTTGTTATGCTAAAGCTGTAAAGCATTAGTGTTGGAAAAAGGCTATGCGGGATGAGCTTCAAGCTCTTGCCGATAATGACACTTAGGATATTATCTCTTGTCCTTCTAATGTGAAACCCATTGGCTGCACGTGGGTGTAATCCATTAAGCTCAACTCAGATGGTACCTTGGGTCGATATAAGGCCCTCTTGGTAATATACAAGAGTATGGTGTGGATGACGAGACGTTTGCCCCAGTAGCCAAGATGACTACAGTACGTACTGTTCTTGCCATTGCAACTTCCCAGAATTGGCCTTTACATCAAATGGATGTAAAAAATGTCTTCCTCCATGGTGATCTTAAAGAGGACATCTATATGCAGCTTCCGCCCGAGGTTGCTACCTCCTCTTCTCAGGACGAGTGTAAGTTAAAGTGTTCTTTATATGGATTAAGACAAGCTCCCCAAGCATAGTTTGACACATTTCAAACTACTTTGCAAAAGCCAGTATGACTCCTTATTCCTGTGGCCCACATCTAAGGGTATTGTGCTGTTTTTTGTTTATGTGGATGATATAGCCATCACTGGAACCAATTCTAACTTGATTGCTAACCTTCAAAACCAGCTTTATGATTCTTTTCATATGAAAAATGTTGGACCAATTTCATTTTTTTGGCCTTAAAGTGCATTCTAGTCCTATCGGCATCTTTGTAAATAACACAAATATCCCAAGATTTGATTGCTTTGGTCGTCTTTAGGACACTCCTTCAGTTGATACTCCCGGTTCCGTTGTGATGAAGGGGATCTTCTTCCTGATCATATTATTTACCACCGTCTTGTTGGAAGTCTTATTTACCTGACTATTACTCTGCCAGACTTATCTTATGATATTCATCAATTAGTCAATTTATGGCCTCTCCTAGGCATTTTCACATGGCTACTGTGCATCGTATCATTTGCTATATTCAAGGGTCTCCTAATCGTGGTTTGTTCTTTTCAGCTGGTTCAACTCTTTAACTTGCAGCCTATAATGATGTTGATTGGGCGCTCTACCATTGGTTGGTGCATGTTTCTTGGTGATGCATTAATTTCTTGAAAATGTAAAAAGCAAGATCGAGTTTCGAAGTCTTCCATTGAATCAGAATACCAAGCTATGTCCACTTCATGTTGCGAAATTATTTGGTCTCTTGGATGAACTTGGGCTTTTTCAAAAACATCCAACTCCCCTTCATACCGATAATACTAGCGCAATTCAAATAGCTGCTAATCTTGTTTATCATGAACACACCAAACATATCGAAGTGGATTGTCATTCTATTAGGGAAGCTTTTGACAATCGTGTTATCTCTCTTCCTCACATCTCCACAGACCTTCAAGTAACTGATGTGTTTACTAAGGCAATGACTCGACAACATCATCAATTTTTTGGTTAGCAAATTGATGCTAGTCGATCGACCCACATAGCATCAATTTGAGGGGGATGTCAGTTAGTTAATAGGACAGAATATGCCAACCCACATATTCTATTTTTGTAAAATTATAAACTGTAAATCATATGCTGTAAATCTTGTACGGTTATTATAGAATAATACGATAAATAGCTTTCCTTAGCTAGACAGATTTTAAATTTGCAATCCCTTATGTCACAATGGCTGATAGCAACAATCAAGCTAGACATTATTCTACTTAATGAGACTTCTGAGAGAAGGAAAAGCAATTTCGACAATTCCATATTTTGTCAGTTAGTTTGGTTCTTGTTGAAGAGTTCAGTTTATTCCTTGCAAACGGACTTTTTCTCCGGGTGGAAAATTTTGGATTTGTGTCAAGGTAGAGATTGTTGGGTTTATGACACAGATTCATCTAGGATTTGTGGTTTGGTGTATTGGGCCTTGAAAACATCTAAATATGGTCTATGGAGGAAATAAGGATTCACGGTCCTAGCCTACCGCTTGTTGGATGCTCGAGCGGTGGTATGAAATTTTCAGCAAAGGACTTGCTGCCCACCTACTGATAAGTGTGTTTTTGTACATTTATTTAATACCTAAATAAGCTTAAATATTGATTAAAGGAGGGGAATTCTACTTACAATTGGATAATAATTGCTTTTGTAGGTCAAAATCATCTAAGGAAATGGAAACAAGGCAAAAGGAGGAAAAAAAGGGGACTAACAGTATGTAGAATTGTGAAGTTGTGACCACGGTGCATCAGTCTCAAAAGTTGAGGGACATTGGGTGCAATTTATGAAGAGCATGATTGATATGAAAGTCAAAATCTAAGGACCAAATTGTATAAGATCAAAGTTGAGGGACTTGGTTGTAAAATGAAACCAATTCGCCACTTTAAAGAGCAAGGGTACGTTTTAAATATTTTTCCAAAACTTGAGGACTTGGGCTGCAATTTCTAAACAAATATTCTAGGGTTTTAAAGACGTGCAACCACTGGCATTATTCTGATTTTTTTTTTGCCCTTTTTTCTTTCTTTCTTTTTGCTTTGATTTTCTTTTCTTCTCCTTTACATTTTCTTGGTAATTTGGGAAATAATATATGATGCTTGGATTCGAGTACGGGTACTTATATGAGTGTCAGATCTTTTATTTTCTAAAATTTAGGATATGAGAACATGGTTAAAAAGAGTCCAAATTTCGGAAAAGATATGTGGGTACGTTTTTCAAACTTCAAATTTTTTACTAATCCAAGATATCATTTTGAATAAACCAAAATCAATTATTCACAAATAATGGAATGAGTATTGAATAAGGGGTTAAGCCAAATAAAATAAAATTTTGCGGTTTAGTTTTCAATTATGGAATTACTAAATATTATACAAAATAGAAAATGAGGGACTTGATTGCAATTTGGATTTAGTGGGATTGATAACTCGAACTCAAAAAGTCAACTTTATTACTTAAACACGACTCATGTACTTGCGGTTTGCACGTTTAGAGCAAACACCTACCACTCGACTGGCACTCAAGCAGCGCTCGCTGACATTCGAGCGCCACTGTCATCCAAGTTCTCCTTGATTTGTTTATTCCACTTGTTTTTTGGCCTAGTTTTCATCT
>CAIGRK010201363.1:0-16555 GCA_903798315.1 Fraxinus greggii | reverse complement strand
AAATTTGCCATTTTTTTTTTTTTTTTTGCTTCACTTTCATTTTTTCATTTGGTAATATATAGGATATGACCATGTGGTTGCTTGTCAACATGTTTGATATGTTCGATTTAAAAGAACGCAGCTTTTGGCATAACGTGATTGTGGGCAGTCTATGATAGTTAGCCCTAGGCTGCCCACCTGACACCACCAAAAAGACTTCTTTTCTTAATTAATCTTATCCCATCAACTATAGTTGAGCATCCAACCATGAAGGTAGTATCTACTAATCGCACAATTGCAGAACAGCATGTTCTTATTATTGTCGAATTAATCTGATTTTTAAGGTTCATAATGTTATAGTAACATCTTATATTATATTGCCATAGACCTTGTACAGCTATGGCGCAAGAAAAATTGCCGTATTTGGGCTTGGTCTATTGGGATGCATTCCCCAAGAGTTGGCTATGTATCCACCTACAAATGGATCTTCATGTGTTGAGCCCATTAATAATGCAGTCCAGCTATTCAATAACAGACTGAAGCCCATGATTGATGACCTCAACAGCAATTTACCAGACGCAAAATTTATCTACATAAACATTACCAGCATTTCTTTAGGAGATCCTTCAGCTATTGGTAGGTTAACATTTTACACCACATTCCTTTTCCCGATTTCATATTAACGATCCATCGAGACACTGACAGCATATAAGTGATTGTCGTAGATGAATATTTACGACATGTTTTATACAACATCTAATGTTCAACTTATTCAATTATTTCAGGTATTAAAGTTGTGAATGCTCCATGTTGTATGGTATCGACAACTTTTGCCAAGGGGCAATGTGCTCTGGGAAAAGTTCCATGTAATAACAGAAATGAATATGTGTTCTATGATAATTTTCACCCCACGGAGATTTTGAATTTTGTCACGGCAACAAGAGCATACAACGCAACATTACCAGTCGATGGCTATCCAATGGATATAAGTCATTTAGCTTTACAATAACTATTGCAACATTACGGGGCCGATGCCTATATATTAGTTTTTTATGGGAAAAAAAAAGTACATGCCTTAGTATATCGTTCCAAGAATACTACGAACATGGTATAATAAACCTGAAATTATTACAAATAGGGGTGTTTTCAACTTGGAAAATAAGTTTTAAGAAGTATTTTGTAATAAATATATGGATTGTCATTTTAGTAGACCAGCGAAAATTTCCTTGTTGATGCTGAATTCATAATATGAATTTTTCCTGGAAATCATTCAGACTACACTTCCACTGTCGATGTGGATAATGTGTAATGTGATCTCTTTTCCGTTGTTTTGTCATTCTCTCACTATATTGAAAGATTCAATGCAAGTAGATTCTTGCGACGATTACAAACACATAGTACTGGTTTGTGAGGCAAGAAACAAATAGAACCCGAAGAACAAGTGCAGTCATAAGAATTAATTTTCACAAAAAACATGAGCCAAAAACCCACATATCATACGCATGTGATGTCCATTGAACTACAAGCATAAAACAAGAAACATAATTGGCAAATTAATAATGTGTGTGTGACAGTTGGGTCCCACGCAGTTGTATTTGAACCCAAAGAGTAAAAGAAAAAGGCATAAATGGGGAAATAAACTGAACCGACAAGGGCGATATTCAAACATTACCATGAGAAAATCATGAAGAAAAGTCGTACAGCCCCCACCCATCATCCCTCTGCCAAAACACGAGCACTTGACGATGCCGTTAACCACCGTCTGGCTAGCTAGTCAATAGCAGCCAAAACACCGTCAAATCGTACACCATCTACACGTCTGTCACTAAACTTGAAAAGAAGGAAAAATTCAAAATTTTTAATTTCCAAAGATGTTCGAATAAGTTAATTTTTTCTTACATTTACATAAAAATTATTTGTTCCACAGAATTTTGATGGATTTAACAAAAATTTTAATGAATTTCTTACCATTACAATAAAATGGTATAACTTTTTTAATATATCTCCAAAGAAAAAGAAAAATTCTAACTTTATCTTTAAAAAAAATTCATAACAATATTGTTTATTATAGATTGTTCATCACGTTGTCACTTATAAGAATTAATTTAATCAATCTACGAAGTTAAGCAAATAAATATAAACAATTTAAAATTAGTTCTATCTGCGAAATTGGACAAAATTACTGTATACAAAATCAAGTAATAAATATCCATAAATTAAAAATTAGTTTAATTTGCGAACATCATTTAAAATCATTTCAATTAATGAAATCTTTATAAATTCCCAAGTTATTGATTACATTTAGATTTCGATGAGATTTGTTAAAATCGAAGCAGGAGACGCCTAAATACTAAAGGAATCTTTTGAAATATGAGTTGGCAAGATACAATTATTTGAATTCGCATGACAAGGATCCAATAAGTGAAATAATGAACTCTCTATATTTGGCAACATTTTATATTAAATTCTGGTTATTGCACTTGAATGGAAATAAAAAAAAAAAATTCACCAAACTAATTTCATTTCAAGATTGTCCCTTGTCATTTACTACTAATTGTCGTGAGGTACCCCTACCCTGCCCTATATATATTATCAGTTGCCAATCTTATTGTCCCTGTCTACCACTCATTTTCAATAAGCCACTTTGACCTAAAATTTCCTTCAACAATGGAGAATAAGCTAAAATTCTGGTTCATCCAATTTTTCATTGTAGGAGTATCACAATTAGTCTCTGCTGAACCAAAATTTCCTTGCTACTTCATTTTTGGTGACTCACTAATGGACAATGGAAATAATAATAATTTGAATACCAGTGCAAAAGTCAATTATTTGCCTTATGGAATTGATTTTCCACAAGGGCCAACTGGGAGATTCACCAATGGCAAGAATATAGCAGATTTGATTGGTTAGTCTTCTCATTTTCCTTTACTTACTTTCAAGAAAAAGAGCTTTCGTTTCAAGTAAAATTTCTTAACAGGTGAACTTTTGGGGTTTGAAAATTATATTCCACCCTATGCAACTGCAAGAAACCAGGATGTGTTCAAAGGTGTCAACTATGGATCTGGTGCTGCTGGAATTCTTGATGAAACTGGACATCAAATGGTTCTCTCTCTCTCTCTCTCTCTCTCTCTCTAAGACACAGACATACAGAGTCGTGGAGACTGTACGAGCGTGTAGAGTCTAATCATACTATAACTTATCCAGTTATCCTCTCTGAGTGCGACCTTTGTTGTCATATTGATTATTCGCACACATATTACATCTCCCCATCATGAAGAATTTTAGGAGACTAATTTTTTGTGTATAACGTGAAATTACCCTGTAATATTTTTCTTAACTATAGTGAAAAACTACATCGACAAATTAGGAGCCCGAAGCTAAGAAGCAGAACGCATTGCTATTACATTGGCTTCTAGAGCACAACTTGCTCGGAGACCTAACATCGAAGATTGATAAATTTCTTGGCTATAGCTTTAAATTGAGCATACTTATAAAAGAGATTACTTTTTTGTTTCTTTGAAGGGTGCTGTGATCAGCTTGAACAAGCAACTAGTAAATCACAGAGTCATCATGTCAAGGATTGCTGCCTTACTTGGAGGTGAAAAGTTTGCAACAGAGTATCTAAGCAAGTGCATATATACACTTTCAATGGGCAGTAATGATTACCTAAACAATTTCTACTTGCCACAATTCTACTCTTCAAGCAGCCTATATACACCAGAGGAGTTTGCTGTGATTCTTATCAGAGAGTACTCTAAACAGCTAAGAGTGAGTATTTCTTTCTCTTAAATATTTTACATGTTCGGTACTCTAAACAGCTAAGAGTGACTGAGTATTTCTCTCTCTTAAGAGGAAGACAAATTTTGTCTCTTATTTCTGATAACTAAGACAAATTTTTACATGTTCGGTGCACTTTTTACTGGTTTGAGCGTGATGACTTATTTGGAGGTTAATATTTTTTTCTCAAGAACAGTTAAGAAAGGGAAATGGATTGCTGACTTTTAGGCCTTGATGTCTTTTCTTTTCCCCTTTTAATCGTTTTTGAAGGGAAAATATATGTAGACGAAATAACACTCGAGTAAGTCATCATTTCCAAAGCATGTTTGTTTGACGGAAAAATCGAATTTCTACATGTGAGAACCGGCGTGCACCAAAGATGAAACGTTTGGATACTAAAGTCTATAAAGAACTTATTGGGAATTTCACACGAGCTTTATTTGTTGAAGTTTAAAGACTCTGCCTGCTCCTTAATCCTATACAATCATGTTCAGTTTAATATACCAAACACGTTCTACTTTACTTTTACACCTACTTTTACTTTATTGCAGAAGTTGTATGAATATGGAGCAAGAAAAGTAGCTGTCTATGCACTTGGCCAATTAGGCTGTTGTCCAGCAGAGGTAGCTTTGCATGGCTCGAATGACTCGTTTTGCGTGGAACCAATCAATAATGCAGCTAAAATCTTCAACGGCAAACTGAAGCGACTTCTTGATCGTCTCAACCATCGTTTCACAGATGCAAATTTCATATACACAAACACTGCTATTGATTCATATGGTATGCCTCTCCTTCCCTACTTTTACTCGTTTAATTTTCTGAATGTCATGACGGCATTGATTTATTTAAATTTAGACCTCAACAAAGGATTAACCGTTACTACATTATTATTACAGGAAACATCACTGTTTTGAGCACTCCATGTTGTGCTCTATCAGATACTGGACACTGTCATCCCGAAGGTGTTACGTGCAATAACAGAGACAACTACATGTTTTGGGATGGATTCCATCCTACGGAGGCTGCTAATTTGCTTTCTGCAGAAAAGGCCTACACTGAAATGTCTCAACTGTTCACTAATCT
The DNA here is from genome assembly GCA_903798315.1 of Fraxinus greggii. Classification (NCBI taxonomy): domain Eukaryota; kingdom Viridiplantae; phylum Streptophyta; class Magnoliopsida; order Lamiales; family Oleaceae; genus Fraxinus; species Fraxinus greggii. The sequence continues at coordinate 11,716 of CAIGRK010201363.1, read as the reverse complement.
TATTGGTGTTCAATAACAAACTCGGAAATTTATGTCCGTTCATGTTATATGTGCTCGATATAAGAAATTTATATCCGTTCATGTCGATTTAAGAAATAACGTTCCAAAATAGAGTGAATCGCGCAAGATATAAAGAATAGAATGGATCCTTAAAGATATGATATATTTTCCCAAACTAATTTCATAAGATCAAAACGATTCTAATCTAAAAAGGCGACCTCAATTCATATCTCGATTAAATTAAACAATGACAAATATCAAGAATGATCGATAAGTTAACGATGATTCTTACATATCGGATAACCAAGTAGAGTTTCAAATTGAAAGTAGAAAAAATGAATTAAATTAACTTCAAAGAAATAACAAACCTATTTGCTTATAGTTTAAATCGGAAAAATGGAAATCGGATTAAGGAGATTTGGACCCGCACAAACAATTAGAGATTTTTTTTTCCCTATTTTAGCTAACGGTTACTTTTTCTTCTATATTCCTCCTTTCTTTTTAGTAAATTTTCAGAAATGACACTCAATCTATTGTTTTAATTAACGCCTGGTCCTTAATCTTGAAGAAAAAACAGATTGGTCTTTAAATTTTTCATTATAGCTCTTATTTGAGAACAAATTATATCGATTTAAAATTATAAATAGATGGAAATAAGTGGGTGAATTAATGAATAATACTTATGAATCTGATGAAATGTGTGAATAATAGCAAGTTTGGCTAATTATATTCATAAATTAAATAGATGTCGATTCGTTTATAAATTCACAAACAATCGTCAAAAAGAGTAATCATCCAAAATTGTATTAAATTGTTATGTGATCCTATTTAGGACATTAGTCCAAGTTCAAGTATAAAATTTTGTTTCACAAAATTAGATATGTGAAGGTCATGTGATCATTTAATGCAAATGTAAATAATTGTCGTAATAGTGCAATTGTAACTAAGAGTTGAAAGTCAACTTGCATCGTTTTAAAGAATGAGTATCAACTTGCTAGTGCTCCACTAGATTGGGAGCTAATAGTGCAAATTTTCTTCCTTTTGTCTTTGATTTTGGACAGCTTAGTTTCCGGACCAAAAATAACTCGACCGTTGTACCCGAACCTAATTTCAAAAACCTTTATGTTCCCCCAACCCCACATTTTCCTCTTGAAAATTTTGTGCCATTTTCTCAGATTTGTGTTTTCTGAAGAAAATGGTGTCCAAAATTGTAAAGAGAACTCCCACAAAATCCATCAACAACAGGAGAAACCTCACTCACCAGTGCCGCCGTGGCAGGAAAAAGTCTCCGATCAAGAATGCCTCCGCCACCGCCTCTGCCGTGGTTGCTTCCATCAACAAGTCTATTTATACTTGCCAGCGCCGCCTTATCAAGATTTTCACAAAATTAGCTTGTATTGCCACGCCAAAGAAAACACTACATAAGAAAGGGTACCAAATCCTTCAGAAAGTCCCTGCTGACCCGCCAAATTCTACCCGAAGATCACTGTTTAATGATAAGATCCCTCTACCACCGTTGCTTTCGCCCGAGAAGAAGACTATTTTCCTCGATTTAGATGAAACCCTGGTGCATTCCAAGCCAAACCTGCCTCCAGAGAAGTACGATTTCACTGTTAGGCCAGTGTTTGATGGAGAAAAGGTCGAATTCTACGTGTTGAAGAGGCCATTTGTGGATGAATTTTTGGATTTTTTAAGCCAGAGATTTGAGATTGTGGTGTTCACTGCAGGGATTGAGGAGTATGCCTCACTCGTGCTCGATACGTTGGATTGGAGATCCCGGGTATCTCATAGACTATACCGGAATTCATGCAAGGAAGTCGATGGGAAATTCGTGAAGGACTTGTCTGATATAGGGAGGGATCTAGAGCGAGTGGCCATCATTGATGACAACCCGAATTCATATGTGCTTCAGCCCGATAATGCAATTCCGATTCGACCATTTGTCGATGATCTTGAAGATGAGGAATTGAAGAAGTTGATTAAATTCTTTAAAGGGTGTGATTCTATTGAGGACATGAGGGATGCTGTGAAGGTTTATCTTGCTGATCAAGAGGGGGAAAAGAAGGTAGAAGCTTAGTTTCAGTTATTTCTTTATTCTCTATTTTGTTGTTATATTTATTATTTTAGTTTTCTATTCAAACCAGCCCGCATACAATTTTGAACATATTGTGTTCAATTTGAAATCAGAAAGGAAACTGGGAATATTAAGTGTACAAATTATCAAAATTTCAGTTGTTCACTGTCAACTGTTTTTAGCAGCTCTACCATCTTTGGATTTCCCTAGAAATCCTTCAAATTACATTGAGTGGAACACTACTGCATATTTTGCACACAGTACTGAATAGAAATAGTCAGTACAATGTGCAAGTGCAAACAGTGATGAACGGGTTGCACAAAAGTTCAGCATAAGCGGACAAAATATTGATCGTTGACTGTAAACACCTTCAACTGCGGCCAATAAAAGAACATAGAAAATAATTTATTAGTATGTACTTATTAATGTGTGTTTGTTTGTGGTGGGGGGTTGTCCTCCCCAATCCTATGTTCTACTCATCACTAATTGATTTAGTAATAAAAAGAAAAGATCATTGAGCAACCAAAATCACAAAATAACTGTTTAAAATTGAAAATATTTTGTAGCATTAATAGATCAACTAACTCAATTTTTATCTCATTCCAAACATCTGGGCACATCGAAATGAATCTTACATGTTCGTTCCATGTTGTCTAGGACCAATTCATTTTGTCCAACCTCCAGTTAGCACACCTTTACAATTATCGAGTCTAAAAGTGCTAAAAACCATCTCCATCATAAATTATGGCCTTATTCCGTACAGATTAAAAGCCAATTAAAATTGAAAATATAGTCGTTATTAGATCTCACTCGTCTAATAAAAGTCAACAATAACGGCTAATTTTTCAATTTTAATCCGATTTTAATATCTACCGAATACACTCTATATATGCAGTATGTGCTACATAATGCATTTCATAAAATATTTCCTCTCAGAATTATAGCTTAATTCCCTCTAGCCTCACATTCATTTGCCTCCCGTTCTGTATCAGGAAACTAAAATATCACATCCAGATAAGTCTAAGCGTAGCTGCAAGTGTAATACTTTAAAATCCACTATTTTCTAATACGCGAGCAGGAGTGGGTACTCATATTAGCCTCATTTAGCATCCATATCACCCAATTAAAGGGTTAAATAGAAAGTCAATCAAACTCATTCAGTCATCCCCCAATATATACATTAAAAAAATCTTCTTTGCAGTAAGCATTAAAATTCCCCCTATGGAAAACCTTCAAAAGAAACAGTGTTGTTTTCCTCTTAGTTTACATGTACATTCCCACATTTTCCCAGAAACGAGAAACCTCAAACAGAAACAAGATAAAATGAAGGAAAATTAAAGCGACAAGGAAGGAAAATTAAACCTGCAATGAATTCTTCTTCACTAAATTAGACAGTAGCATTCTGTTATCTGCATCTTGCCACAACCCAATTTATATCGGGCCTATTTGTTTTTTTAAAAAAAGCCCAACTCTCTTAGCCCAAAACAAAAGGGCAATAAAAAATGGGGCCCAAACTGCAAAATAATGATGTCTTCTTCACTTCTTCCTGTCTTCTCTCTGTAACAGTGACCCGGCGCCCTGGCGGTATTGAAGACTCCGGCGGATCCAGTACGGACAGCCGCGCCCCCTCGCTGGGTGCTGGGTCCGCCCCTGAGCGCAAATGAAGGAAGTGTGACATATGCTCTACTTCAAGCTGCTATGCTTAGCCAATCAACAAGACAAAGCTGGGATTTGGTCCGAGTAACCAGACTAACTTAGCATTGTACTTCTTTTCCTATTTAATATGCTATGAGTATTATTTTTAGTCTACCTTATGGATTGCGCTATGAGAGTTCTATCTGTTAGCTTGGAATGCTGACTACAGTTCAAGAAATGCATATTTATCTCGGCTTTTCTGGCGGCCATCAATGTTGGAAAACTTCAAATATCTCATTTATCTGATAAAGAGCGTCCCATGGCTCATCGGGCGCCAGCCACAGAGACTAATGCAATGAACTAGGGCATCATTGACCACAATGGAAAATCTGCTTTTGCCACAAATAGAAGGATGAGATCATCTTCTGTGTATTCTTATCCACTAAAAAAACTAAAAGATCAAAAGCGACCAAACACACTAAGCCCTGTTTGGTTCAACCAAAAATTTAGATTATAATTTAAGTCAAAGTTAATAATTGATTTTAACCACATATTTGAGGGAGGCACAACTTTTCAACCACATATTCCATCAACTTCTATCAAAATCTATAAAGAAAACTGATTTATATATAAATCAAACAGGGACTAAGTTCTATGACAGAAGATGGGAACATTTGAGTATCGACGTAATAATGTCCATGCAAACTGTATGACAGAAGATGGGAACATTAGAGTATCGACGTATTAATGTCCATGCAAACTGTGTTAATGACTAACCTATCCGCACCAAGCAACTTGTAACGTTCCAGATGCAAAATCTTAAGATCAAAATCACCATTGTGCAAGAAACATTACCTCATCACACTCAATTCTCATATTCAAACTTTTGCAGTATAAGTCGCAAATGATTTTTGAATCTCACATTCGGCTTTCACACCATGTCCTGTTCAAGATGCTCAGACCACTTCAGAACAGAAATGGTGAAATACGCTCATAGATTGACCGACCCTTATACCAAAATTTTCAAAGCAACTTAGATGATGGAAAAGAAAAGATACTGAGCAGCGTGTATAGGAAAGGAAAGGCCAAATGCCTCTATTACCACAAAAAGAAGAGAAAAAACCAGGGAGGATGAAGAATCCTTCGCAATTCAACTAAAGAAGCCCCTTTATTCACAGTCGAGGGGGGCTATCACCAGAGAATGTTGCATGGTTAAGACAAAATGTTCCTGATTATACAAATTATGCATCACATTACAGGCTTACAGCAATAACCATAACTTGATGGACAGTCCCCCAATCATAACAGTGAAATCATACTTAGTCTTCTGATTCAATATAAATCTATCGGATAGTCCTATGGTATTTTGCCTCAATCAGAAGTTCGGCATTTTGCAACAACATAAACCTCCGAAAAAAAGGCAATCTTCATTCTAAAAACCCATATAGCCTCTAAGAACGTCATAATCACTCAAAAATGAAAAATCAAGTATGTCATGAGAACACCATAAGCTATTCAAACACAATCATCCCAATTCACAGCCTCGTCATTATAAATGTTCAGTAACAATGTACATTATCATAATTCAAGCTAAATTTCATGAATACAGCCACTGCAGGACACATCATTGCACAAAAATACAAAATACACTCATAAAGTCAAAAAATTTGTGAAAACAAAACGAAGTTTAAACCTCGAATTTCGCCACTCGGTCTAAGATGGAATTAATTATAACTCACAAGAAAAGACCTGGGAAGGCAACCGCCAAGCTTCATATTTCGGAAAACACATGTCATCCAGAGCGCCGCTTTTGCACCATCGACAATTTGGAATCTTGGCGCACTCGGATCTGGAGCCCAATTGCCCGCAATCACTTGACGGGTCGACCCGATTATCATACTTGAGAGTCCTATTAGTATAAGCTCCTGGTTCGGATAATGTTCTTCCGATTTGATTCGGAACACCGGCGACAGATACGACGACGTTTGACGGAGTAGAGAAAGAGATTAATACTAAAATAATGCAGAAATAGAAGCTTAAACAATTAATTACTTCCATTACAGTAAAAATTTAGAGTTTGTGTAATTGTGAATTGGGGTTTTGGGTAAAGAAAAAAACAAAAGAAAAATTGGGGAAAAAAAAAGGGAAATTTGGGATTCTTGATCGGTGTGTGTGTGTGTGAAATTTTTACCAGGTGATAATATACGTAAATAACGAAAAGCACTAAGGACTTAAGAGGTATTTCATATACCAGGGAAGATCAAAACTAAGAAAGACAAATGGCCTATGCAGGTCTCGAACCTGCGACCTTCGCGTTATTAGCACGACGCTCTAACCAACTGAGCTAATAGGCCATTGCGACATTCCACCTTATATCTTATACCAGTCTTAATCCTCTAGTGTTGAACCATGCTTCATCAACAGAAGTATGGTTTCCCTGAAAAACCAGATACACACAATGCCGGGGGGTTTGAGTATTTTTCTCATTTTTTATTCCGATGAGTGGGTGTAAAATTTCTATCAAAATTTTTTTTTTTACATATGGTTTAATTCTCTAGTGCAGTTAATAAATGGTAAAAGTCCACGTTCTTGTCCCGACTTTTAGATTTTATTTATAACTATTATATCTTGTATTTAAATTTAAATCAAATTTTAAACGGGCCATAAATGGGATATCTCACCTCCCGAAATCCCTAGGCAAGGCGGGGAACGGGGAGTTGGAGAATTTAGCATTTCAATTTTTGTACATTATGTAATCGAAAGCAGCAGCTACTTCAAGTTTTTTCTCGACAGTGGAATAATGACATTCGATAGAGATTAAAATCGGATTAAAATTGAAAAATTAACCGTTATTGTTGACTTTTATTAGATGAGGAGAATCTAGTAACGACTATATTTTTAATTTTAATTGGCTTTTAATCTCCACCGAACACTCTCTAAGAAGCTATTTTTATACAAATATCAGTAAGAGATGAAACAACAATTTATATGCACGAGTTTAACCTGAAATCCGTAACCAAATCTATGATTTTTAGACATCCATAGTACATTCTAATTAGAAAACATCATCACACCATAACAATCAGCATTAGCATTCAGTACTGCAAAGAAATAGAATCAAAAGAATTCGCAGAGTAAAATATGATTCAAGAAAACCTGCTTACACAATGAGCAGAGGTAACTACATTAGCTAATCATAGTTTATACTTTAAATTGTTTCTTCTTAACATGAACAAAAGACGAAAGAATAGACAGAAAGAGACCCGTTTATATATTTTTTCTTTTTACTTTTTTACGTTTTCCTTTTCTTCCCAATCAATCAAAAAGAGTAAACAATCTATCTGGTGCTTGAGTTCCCAAGAGTCAGTTCAAGATCATCAGGAACACATTCGTCGTGGATTATCTCTCCTTCCCATGGTTTCACTAGTCCCTTGGTATTACTGCCGAACGCAAACTCGGCCGCAATTGCATCTGACATGGGAACATCAGCTGTTTGATCAAAACCTGCCGGAACATCAGGAGAGCATGTCCCACTTTGCCCTGGGGTCCACATACGAGACCCCCCATTCGAAAACGGCTCCCTGAAACCAAATGGATTTGCTGAGACCAGGCTGAATGTAGGAGAAGAAGGTCCATCATTGGGAGTTTGAACACCAGAAAGCCATCCTGAATCGGGTAGAGTTTGATGACCAGGACTCGGTGGAGTAGACGAGGGAAGGAAGGAATAATGTTGGCCTCCCCAGGCTGAATCGGTTGTTGGATTATCCCAGTTGGCCTTCATTCTAGGTGTACGAGCAGTAGGTGAGCTCAATGGCGGGGTGACAGGAGCACTAATTGAACCTCCAGGGACGCATATGTGTCGTAGCTTGAATGGAGGGGGTGAGAAGCCAGAAGACAAATTTTTAAGCCATGGGAGGAGAGAATTAGGATCAGCGGTATTAATGACGTTAGTAGCATATTGTGATGAGTCTGGGCTCGGAAAGGAAGATGAAGTGGGGGTCGGATTGAAAGATGCTCCTGGGCTTGCTTGGTATGATGGGAAATGGCTTACTGTTGCTGAAGCACCTATGGTATTCATATGTTCTACAGGCTTGCATCCCTGCAAAAGATGGGACATCATTAACTGCTAGCAGAACAATAAACATTAAACATCCAATGGTTTTGCAGACATCTTTTTTTTCTTTCCAAGAAATATGTAAAGATTCATTTGCAAAAACATAACTACAGTAAAATCAGGTGATCTTAACAATAGTGCATTGTGATCGAGGCAATATAATGATATGAGTATGCCCCATCGTAAGTATTAAACTCAGCTTTATAGACAGTTGCTATGTAATATGATTGAGACGCTTTAAGTTATCATTGAGATGCAGAGACTTGGTCCCCTGCTGTAAATCAAAAGTCATAGGCATCAGATGATCAACTATTTCTAAACTAAAACAGTACAATCTGCCATACAACATTAAACAGAAAGCATTCATTTCAATTTTCTCCCTTTATATTCAGCATCCAGAAGAAGAGTTACAAGATCCACACACCCCAAACATAAAAATAGAATCACCCGGAAAACATCTTTAAGATGTCAAGCAGAATTGTTTAGAAGTAAGGCATATGTAATCATTATTGCCCACTCATCGTTTTCTATCTCCAAAAGATATATTCTTGTGCGTAACCACATGTGCTGGACTTGAATCAATCGTAAGCATAGATCAACTTGTTCAGCTTAATCTTGGTTGAATAGAGAGAGAGGTAGACCTTAGGTGTTCCATCTCAACATATAGGTGTATTATACAATCACAAATGCTCTTAGCAAAGGAATACTGAGCAATGTCACAACTGTCCAATAATAACTGTGATGCCACTCAAATAAAGTTAAGACTCATCTCCTCGTACTTCAAAAACACAGGTGAGTCTAGCAACCACATTTGCCCTAAAGTTTTTTAAATACTCTGAATCATTGCCACTTTTCGTCAAATGAAGTTTAAAAAGGCATAGTTATGCATCTATAGTTTGTTATATTCTGAAAATTGATAGACGGATCTAATCCAACCGATATTACCAATCACGTTACAAGAGATGTAATCCAATATCATCATGTAAAAAGGTGGCCAGAGGCACCTGACGTGGTAGGTACGAATCCTTGATAGATGTGTATCTGTTAAAGGATAAAATCTAACATCGAATAAAGATGTAAACATAGACCAACTCATAAAAGATTGTGCTACTCTTCTTAATAAGGTTGACCTTTTAAGATGGAACCTCAAATCTTAACAGTATCAACATATCGAATTTGACCGCTAGTTTCCAAATCATCCTCTCCACCTCAAGAAGGGGATGTTGCTTCCCTCCACCTCTTACATAATAATTGAGAGATGAACCAGAAAGCGGACACGAACCTTATTCACTTGACTAAAGATCTGTAGAATCATGTCACGAGGACATAGCAATTATTCCTACATCTGTCTCATAATCAACTCTAAGATTATCCAGCAGCATAACCGACAGCTTGTTACAGCTCTACTCAACATTATTCTCCATAACATGTCAAGCGATCTACAAAAGATTTAACATCTACATCCACTATATTTTAATCATTCAGCATAAACAATGGTGTAATGATGATTTAAAAAGTGATTAAAAACAGCATGGCCCACGATGGGGAATCCAATACCACCTTATACTCAAATCGCCCATGCTTCACTAAAAGGTCAATACAGAAAGATTATCAACTCTTAAGATGTCGGGCAATCACTAATTTTATATTTTCAAAATAGTTTAACTTTTGAGAAAGAAATTGGTAAGTTCTTGAACAATTTAATTTCTGTACCCTGCGCGTTAAAGAAATATGCAAAATTTTAGTGTTTGTTCGGTAGAAATTAAAATCCAATTAAAATTGAAAATATAGCTGTTATTGGATCCACTCGTCTAATAAAAGTCAACAATAACGGCTAATTTTTCAATTTGAATCCAATTTTAATCTCTACCGAACACGCCCTTAATTGAAAAGGTAACAAATAGACTTGAATTCATGAATTCTGTCGGGTTCAAATTAGGCAAGTAGCATGAAGATAATATGAGGTTCGTGTGCTTCAGTGCAAAATCACAATTTGAAGTGATTCGCAAATAATCAAAACAGCCCTATTTTTGTGCCAAAATAATTACTGAAAGAAACTACAGGCTTCAATTTGATGTCGTCCACAGCTATTGTGGCCAGATGCATACAGCGCACCCCATAAAGCGAACAGCTTTATGCTGTGCATCAAATCACCTGCCGGCCTGATCAGCAGCTTACACCCGATAACATATCCAGCGCATTTTAGCACGCAACCACGCATAGAAAATCTACCGATTACGAACTCAAAAAATCTTCATTTTTAACTTTTTAATCAAATTCAGAAACTTTTAAGAAACTCTTGACCAAAACGTTAAAAAAAATATATTAATAATTGGACAATCGGAGGAATTGAATTTGAACAGTAGCTTTCTATAAGTGATTCAGAAACTTTTAAGAAACTCTTGATCAAAGTGTTAAAACATAATTATTCATTGGACAATCGTAGGAATTGAATTTGAACGGTACCTTTCTATAAGTTGTTCCATCTTCTTCAACGATCCAGCCAGCTTCATTACATAGAGCTTTGAGAACCTCGTTGTTATCACAGTGCTTGGGGAGCTTGTAATTACCATACATCCTCAAGCCCGAGAAGATCTTGGCGGCGATCGCCCTCCGCCGGCGCTCCCTCCGCTTGTTATTCTCCCTCTCCTTCCATGTCGGCAGTCTCGTCCCCGACGTCATCGATACGACGCCGCTTTGTCCAAACTCTGCACTGGAAACAAAGTCGGACTGGGTAGGAATGAAAAAAGAACCGGATTGACTGGACCGAGTTCTATTGGGACAGTTTAGGGAGAATTGATATGAAACAGAAACTTGAAAGGGAAGAAGAGGGATGGTGGCTAAATCGCAAAGCTAAATATGTGGTAGGACGGTTTTGCCACTGGAAAGAATGTAAATTACGAGTCGGCCACTGGGAGGACGTGTTCTTTTGTTTTCTAATTATTGCGTGTTTTTTAATGTCCTGAAATGCGGGTCTGTGCACGTGGGTGTGGGGTATGGGGATAGTAGTAGTTTCTAGGAAAGCAGCAAGGATTTATGGATGGGGAGATTATAATGTACTTAATAAATACCAATTCTCTCTCAGTACCAACCTGTAGACATACGGGACCACGACCTAGCATGCGTTACACAGATCTATTAGCCAATCAGGATGGCCCTGTGCCTACTTGGGCCGGATACCCCGACATCCTAAATCTGTCTCTTGGCCATCGATGTCCGTGGTCAGGTCCCCGACCTCTCTTAGTGGTCGCTCCACGCCTTTGTGTGCAAATGGTGTTGTGTGTCTTTATCATGACTTGTCTATAGACTCGAAGTCCCCCACCTCTTCGTGCATTCTAACCATACTAAGAGTTATTGGCCATCGGGAATTTTATCCTATTCGACCATTCTAGTATTTTATGAACAATCTTGCTTGGTATACATCTTATCTTCTTTGACAAAATATCACTTAACATTATGTTATTGGACAGTTTAAACAAAAGAAAATTTTTGCGGCCAATAATTTTTTGACAACATCTCATCTGTTAACAAAGAGGGCCAAAGAAGTATGTGCAAATGGTATTATCCTTTTATGAATGTTCTAAATTTATAATTCTCATTGTTGACATACAAAAATGAGACTAAATTAAATTGTCCAAAGAATGAAACCCAGTTAGAAAATTCGAAGGATGGGCTCAAACGAGACCATGTAAAAACCCAGGATGGAGTTATATAGCGGAGGCCCATCATTGCTCAAGCATGCGAGACGCCCAAGATCTCAGCGAGTATAGTGTCTTATTGTTATTCAAAGCAATGGTTATTGAAACAGTTAATGAGTAATCTTATCACATTCCACAATCCAAGAATCTCGGTTGCAAGCATTTAAATGATGAGAGTAATAGCAGCAGTTAAAA
>CAIGRK010201329.1:0-18834 GCA_903798315.1 Fraxinus greggii | reverse complement strand
AAATCACTTGTTAAGATGATACGTCTATACAAAAGCACATAATTTTGACTGCTTCAAAAACCAAAAAAATTCTGAGACACAAAGCAGCCAACAAAATACTAACCAAATCACTTGTTAAGATGATACATCTATACAAAAGTACCTATTTTTGACTGCTTCAAAAACCAAAAAAGTTCAATTGTTGCCAAGCTTCACTCCGTTCGTGCCCTTCTGCTTGTATGCTGCTAGGATGTGGCCGTCGAAATCTTCGCATTTCTTTTTTTTTGTACCCCGTCAACCCTCAACCGCGACGATTCCGTCGCATCAATACTTTGCGATTCATCGACCAGCACTTCAAAATTAACTTCGGTGATAGGAACATTAACACTAGGTAAGGTGGCGACTGGTCCATATGTTAGGCTCCCAGTTTGCATTTCCCTAACTGCCATGGGAGTAGGCATGAATTTGGAATTTTTGTCCTTCAATCTAGTTGTGGGTCGATGACGATACCTTCCTTTGTGGCACTCTTTTGGCGATCATGTTTTCCTATAAATCAACAAACAATTTAGATTAACTCAATGATGCAAAAGACTACATTCCTATAAAAAAAATAAAAGACAGTTTAAAGACTGAATATGAAGATTTCTGAGTAAACCACTTACAAGTGAATTGGATTGGACTCTATTAAAGATAAAAAAAGGTTAATTGTATTGTCCATTCCTATGTAATACTACATATCAAACATAGCCTTAAGTTTCCAACCCAAGAATCTTGTCGAGCAGATGAGAATTTTAGGGGTGACTAGAAGATTTGTAAGCAACTTGTTTTACGTTCTGTAAATAAATTTAGAATCTTGCATGGTTTCCTCTTCTGTATATTAGTTTTGGTCTAAATCTTTCAAGTTATGAAGAGAAAATTTAAACTGATGTTTGTGTACATTTGGTGACACATTGAAGCATTGTATTACCCCGATGCAATAAAGTTGAAAAGAAAAATAAAATTTTTGGTCACTTGTTGCTTTTGCTGCAGCTACAGCATTTTGTCCAGATACTCGTGGATGATGAAATCATGCAAGTTCTGCTGTTGTCAAAGCTTAGAAATCAATTATGCAATAGACAACATTCCTGTAAAAAAAATAAAAGACAGATTAAAACTTTACTTGCTCGTTACCTACTGCATTGACATATTTGACCACGAGTTCTAATTCTGCTTCAAACTAGTTATGTCACAAGGGAAATGAATCATAACACATTTACATAGTTAGACAAGCTTTAAAAAAACAAATGTTATGCTTACATCGGCATTAGGTACATCGGGTCTATCGTGATATCGTTTATTGTGACCATGTGCGCCGCATGTTGAACATGTAATTTTCGCCCGACTCTTTCTTCGGACGTAAGATTTTCCTTGTGAATACACGACCACTTCTTCGTCCACTCTCTTTCTCCTATATTTCTACCTCTTTCCCTTCCGTGGGACAATCCACGAAAGGAAAATTATATCCATGACTTCCACATGTGGCCATAACCTCATCCCGTTAATGGGGTTCAAGATGTTGTAGCATCTCATAGATGTCTCGATTGTGTAGAAATTGTCAACGTAATCTTCTGGTTCGTTCCTACACTCTCTTATGATGGACATTGTGTGCATGCACGGAATCCTTGTGAGTTCCAATTCTCTACAGGGACATGTTCGTTCTTGAATATCGACAATGTACATTCCAAAGCTGCAATCAACTTGTCATTTAGACCCTCTAGATAAATGCAATGTGCATTCTCGAGATTTCTGTGCAATCTTTTGAAGTTTTCTCTTGATCTTAGGACACAAACGACCAGTGCACCTTATCATATTGTCTCGACACTTACGAATCCTAGTCATGAAGCTTAATTAAAAAGAAGTAAGCATCTTAATAATCATCTTCTCCCTATGACTTCGAAATGTCTTGTTGAACACTTCGCAAACATTATTTAAAAGGATGTCGCTCTTGGCATGAACAGAGAAATGAAATCTACTCCATTCTTTTGGAGGCATTTCCATCAACCATTTGAATGCATCTTTGTTTAGTTTCCTGATATGCTGCATCCAATGTCGTTAGTTAGGAACATTTGTCAACTTTGTAGCATGCCATAGGTAATTTTTCCCTTAAAACCTCGATTGAAGACGTTTGTATACATATGTCATACACAGAATCTGTGCTCGGCCTCAGGAAACAACTCCTCTGTCACATTTCGCAAACCTTTTTGTATGTCTGTCATCAATGTCCAACCTTAACCATTGTCAACCCAAATGTCATCCGCGAGTTACTTCATAAAGCATCTCCAAGTATTCGTGTTCTCTCTTTCAACGACAACATATGCAATCGGATAATACAATTGTTAGCATCAAGCCCAATTGCAGTTAGCAATATTCCTCCAAAACAACCCCGTAGGTGACAACCGTCAACTCCAACCAACTTCAACCATACCTAAATCTTATTTTACAACAGCTGAAACCAATGTAGATCCCTTGAAACACCTATTGTTGCAATGCGATAATCACGGTAGATCCAACAATTGTTCGTAGCACCTCAGCTGCGTAGCACCTCAAAACCTAAACTGATCTTGTATAGTCCCTACTAAAATCTCTTTGGCATATCTTCTCATCTTACAGGCTACATTTCGACTAATATCTATACGAAAATCTTTTTTTACCGTCGCCAAAATAATTCCCGTCTTCCAATTGGGGTCTGCCTTGAATTGTTCAATGTACCATTTTGTTAAAAAAACGTAATTACAATGTCTGTAAAATTGGTAGCGACTACATGTATGCTCCGATGTGTATGATTTCACCTGTAGCCTCTCAGAAGCATCAACTGCAGATGCCCATATCCTCCATGTACAGCCTATTTTGCAAGCCCCGTGTACTCTTCTATTCTCATTTACCTTGAACTTCACATTGTATCCATTCATCGCACCATATGTTCTTACTGTCTCTAGGAACTCAACTGCGGAACTAAACAATTGTCCGACCTCAAAATGTGGATTCTTTATTCTTGAATCAAAATAAAATTCTGGAAATCGATAACCAATCTCTTCATCGGAAGAGCATTGGGACAATAGATCCTCGAATGATGGATATTCCAAATCATCTACTTCAAAATCATTACCCTCAATCGGTTCATCCTCCACTCCCCTTTCACATCCATCCAACCCCGCTTCAATCCCATCTGTCACATTTTTGTTGTACAATATGTCATCTTCATCAAATGTAACGTCATTATCAGAATCTACGAAATTTGGATCATCATCATAACCTGTCACATATTAAGAACAACCAATCAGAATTATAACCTTCAAACGAAAAGAATTTAGAGTCATAACCAAACTTAACCTATTTCTACCCCTGGGATTGAACTCCATCTAAAAATACTTCAGCCTTTTGTGGATGATGATAAACTGATTATAAAAGGTTAAACAGTAAAGAATTGGTACAAGATCTATAAGGTTATTCTTGTTGAATCTTGGTGAGTTTATGATGTAATGTGGGTTTATTGATGGGATTTGACAGAATGTTTTGGTATCTCTGTGTTTAAGCAAAATGTAAGAAATTAACCTTCAGTCGCGATTGAAGTGAATGGTGAAAGAAGGTGTTTTTTTTTTTTGCCACGTCAAACATACACTTCCCATTTACTCAAATTGCAACAATTACAAAACAAGAGCAATAACATTCTGAAAAATTTACCTTCTTTTTCTTCATCATCCATGTGCACGCCGTCTCTAATGCAATACAACAACTTGCAAATCGTAATTCAGAATTGGGGAGATTGTCGATTAATGTTTTGCAAAAATGATTTTGGGTGTCTGTGTTCGAAATCGATTTGGGGATTACGGTTTGGCTTTGATAATTGACTCTCCTTTGCTCAACCGCGACCTGAATCAAATTGGAATTCTATTCGAATTTCAGATCTATGGGTTTCTCAATTCGAAGGTGGAGACACATTTGCAGACGAAATGGATTTGGGGCAATGACTAAGCTTTCTTCAATTTGAAGTGTTGGGTTCAATCTGTTTTGGTCATTTCATTCAATTGTAATTTAACTCAGAGATAGATCAGCATTCCATCTTCCACATAAAGGTGTTCACGGACGGAATCCATCTGATGACAATTTTAGTGAAACGGAGATAAGTTGAATGAATATTGGAAAGCATTGTAAAGTTCAATGGGCAAGCCGTGACGATGGGTAAAGTACAGTGGCCAATGAAACAATTAACTCTAAAGTAACGTTTTCATTCAATTCAACAATTAATTTTAATAACATATTTTATGAGTTATATAGCTTTTCAATGACACATTTTTTCAACTTCTATCAAAAGCTACTAAACTGATTTCAATAACCTTGACCGTTTAATACGGAAATCCAAGTCTTAATATTTTGTTCAAATAAATTCTTACCAATATTGAACAATATATTAGGCTCTTGAGCCACATTCTTTTAAAACTCATTTTTTTCTGAACTAATTTTTAACCACATTCTCACAAGAAAATAATTTGACTACTCAAAATTTTTTCCTACTTTTTAATCACACAATCTCAAAAAGTCACCATTCTAAAATCTATTAACCAGGTTCAAACGGGAGCTAAATAATATCTATTTGGCCCCCATTTTTTCAAAACTCATTTTCGATCACACATTCTTCCATAAAATAATTTTACAAGTAAATCAAAAAGCTTTTTCTTATTTTTTAATCACGCATTCTCCAAAAAAATACTATTCCATAACACATTTTCTTACAATAATGGAGCTCCAACAAAGGCTAGGTCTTCTGTATTCATATTTATTATAAAAAGAAAAGACATTTGCAGTTACAATTTCATTTCATACTTGTGTAATTAAATAATTAATTAAAAAAATATGGATCGTGAAAAATTAAATCCAACAATCCATATCAAAAGAGGATTATAAAGTATTCATCCACGTGTGTTTCATCAATTCACAGATTTCTATTGACAATACAATGTAGGAAATCTGACAAAATTTTGACACAAAACAGAAGCAAATTGCTAAGGTATGGTAATGAAGATTCCAAAGCCCTAACACATGATGATGAAAGCAGATGAAGCAAAATTACCCAACTCAGCAGCTTAAAACATCCCAACATCAATCTCAAGCCCTTCTCCATTTCTGTGCATCACCGTACTCGACTGGACAATATAATATACAAGATCTAAGCTTTTCTTTCTGCTTTGATACTGTAATGTGCTATCCAATCTTTCCTACATCAAACATGCCTTATATTATTTACAATCGCTAGACGTGTTTTAGCCATGGAGTAGTGCAACACAAACCGGAAGATCAGTACAAATTTCAAAACTAAGGAACCTTTTCTTGTGATTCATCAATTACTGAATTTTTCACTGAAATCCCATCAAGAATATCACTTTCTGAATCTGCCTGTAGCTCTCTAAACATGGCCATCACTTGAATCATAGTTGGCCTCCTATAAGGCTTATCATCTAGACATTCAAAAGCAATCTTAAGATAATGGTATAGTTCAGCATCACCTGACACATTTGTTATCAATTCAGGATCCAGTATTTCATGACTTCTCTTCTCTCTATGCAGCTGTTTTGCCCATCCAACAAGATTGTTGTCGTCCCCAAATTCAGATGGGTCGATTGGCCTCTTCCCAGATAGAAGTTCAAGTAATACAACACCATAACTGTAGACGTCTCCTTTGGTAGTGCACCTGAAACTCTGATAATACTCTGGAGGAACATAACCCGGGGTCCCGGCTAGTGTACTCACACTTAGATGAGTGTCGAGGGCATTCACAAGTCGCGCCATTCCAAAATCCGACACCCTGGCCTCGATGTTTTCATCTAGCAGTACGTTGCTCGATTTCATATCCCGATGAATTATATGAGGTATGCAGCTGTGATGAAGAAAAGCTAGTCCTCTCGCTGATCCAATGATTATTTTCTTTCTAGTTTCCCAATCAAGTTCTTTTTCCCTGCCATGAAGGACAGACTCCAGGCTTCCCCATTTCATGTACTCATACACAAGAAGCCTTTCCTCCCCAATCTTACAGTAACCGAGCAAAGGCACAAGATTTCGATGTTTTATTTTTCCAATGGTCTCCATTTCTGCCATAAATTCTCGATCTCCCTGTCCTGTGACGTGAATAAGCTTCTTTATTGCAACAACGCTTCCATCTTTCAGTCGAGCCTTGTAGACCTCGCCAAATCCCCCTGACCCAATCATGCTATCAGCACTGAAACCATTGGTGGCTTCGAGCAAATGTGCAAATGTGAGCTTCCGTAGAGGCTTTTCAAATGTTGCCACATTGATGCTTAGAGGCTTGGGCACACTAGAGAGTTTCCAACTGCTGCTCCCAGAGGTTGGGAGGCTCTCAATATATTTTTCTCTGGTTTCCTCCTCGTGTTGCGTTATCTTAACCCTGTAAAGTGCATACATGAGCAAGAATATACAAACCAGAGACGACATAATGCCAATGACCATGCCTAATGTAATACTTTGCTTCTTCCCTCGACTAGTAAAGCTCGATGAATGATGTCCATTTCCAGAGCCACAAGGAGGCAGGGGAACCCCACAAAGGCCTGAATTATTTTCATATCTGGAAGCTGGAAATGTGGTCAACTGTCCACCTGAAGGAATTGTCCCCGTAAGGTTGTTGTTCGAAACATCAAGATCGCTGAGAAATGAGAGGCCCCCTAATGACCCTGGGACGAAACCCTGAAGATTATTGTGTGAGAGATCAAGAACTCCAACAGCCTTTAGACCTCCAAAGCTGAAGGGTATAGATCCTGTTAAGCTGTTGTGTCCCAAATTCAGAACCTGCAAAAAACTCATCGAACCCAAGTTTTCAGGGATTGTTCCCGACAAGTGATTATAGGAAAGATCAAAGTAGATCATGCTGCCATTGGTTGTAAAAGTGTAAACCGTGACACCAGAGTATATTCTCGTTGATGGGCATGAGTGAACCATGGGAAAAATTGCCAGCCTATCTGTACGAATTCCCTCGAATTCAACTAGTCCTCCAGCACCTCTGCATTCTGTCCCGCCCTCATTTCTCACAAATGCAAACTGCTTTCCTGAAACAATTCCAGGAACAAGAAGACCGGATTGTTCAGCAAGCTCGACTGGAATAGAACCAGTCAACTCATTGCTATTCAAATCAAGCCATATCAGACTCCTGCAATTGCCAATGCTTCGTGGGATTATTCCACTAAGAGAATTGTTCCCCAACTGAAGGATAGCAAGGTTAACAAGGTTCCCAATATCTGCAGGTATCTCTCCAGTAATTTGGTTGCTAGACAACGAAATCCAAATTAAATTAGTACACTTGACAATGGACTTGGGAAGAGTTCCAGTAATGAGATTATTGTTGAGAATCAGTGTCTGCAGATTTCCTCCTTTGATGCAAACGCCTTCTGGAATTTCACCTGTCAGGTTATTAGCCCACATAACCACGTCCGAAAGCTTTGGCAATTCCCAGATTTCCATCGGAATCGAATCACTTAGGCTATTGAAGCTGAGATCAATTGTCTTCAGGTTTCTGCAGAGTCCAAGCTGGGATGGCACTGTCCCGGTGAGATAATTATTCGGCAATAACAACTTCTCTAGAGCAGAATCTGAAGTTCTTAAGCAAAATCCAGAAGGTACATTCCCTGTCAGGGAATTTGAACTAAGGTCCAGAACCTGAAGCTGAGTACAGTTTGTCAAAGATTCCGGCACAGGACCAGTTATGTTATTGAATGGAACATACAGAAACTTGAGTTTTGTAAGGAAACTGACAACAGTACTGAGAAAATCGCCCGAGAGTTGATTGTTACCAACATTGAGACCGAAAAGTGAAGAACACGACGCAAAATTCAAAGGGAGTCCCCCAATTAACTTGTTCCCTGAAAGATCAAGCTCCTCAAGTGTCCCGCAAATTTGCCCCAATTCTGCCGGAATCTCCCCGGAAAACTTATTGTGGGCTAATACCAATTGCCTCAAATTCTTAAGCTTCCCTAAGAAGTTCCCTGGAATCTTAAGTTCGATTCCATTGTGGCTGATGTCGAAAATCTCAAGACTTAGGCAATTTGTTAGGCTAGTTGGAAATCCAGTAGCAGAAAGACTATTATAGGACAAGTTCAGTACAGTGAGATTATGACAAGTGCCAAAATCAACAGACATGAAATTTCCGGTGAAGTTATTATGTGAAAGATCAAGAATTTTCAAAGATTCCGGCGAGTAGGCTATGAAAGTACCCGGAATTTCCCCGGAAATTTGGTTGTGTGAGAGATTCAAAGAAACAAGCCTGTTACAAGAGAGTAGCAAAGGCTCTGCAGCAAGGGGTTGTGAAATATTGTTGCGAGACAAATCAAGAAACTCAAAGCTGCAATATTTAGAATTTGAAGAAATATTTCCACTGAAAAAATTGCCGCTAAATTGAATATTTGCAAGATTAGGCAAGGCCATTAGATCAGAAAATTGCAGGTGGCCACTTAGGCCAGCATTGGTGAAGTCAAGTTTAATGACTGTACCATCATCAGAGCATGAAATACCACTCCATGAGCATGGGGTTGAAGAAGATGGAGACCAGTTTTTCAAGAAACCTTTTGGGTCAGCTTCAATCGAGGACTGCTTGAAGGCCATTAAACTGCTGACGTCGCTTCTCTGTTTTTCAGACAAATTTCTTGCACTTGATCTCATTAAGAAACAACCCATAAGAAACATTATGAGAAAAACAAACTCTTTCTTCATCTTGTTGTTCTTCTTGATCAGATAGTGTAAATGCCTCCAACTGCATAAAATTTATAATTTGTTTTCTGCATAAAACCTCTCCTCTTCAAACTTCTGGTCTCTTTTTACTACTGCAAAGCCACTCCATCCATCCTGAATTGTTATGGAAGAAATTTCCTGGAAAGAAAAAATTGATTCAATAAAGCCAAGAAACATGAAAACAATCAGCTTATAATCAAATCCAATCGCCCAATTGGAAACCAAAATTAAAAGAAAAGGCAAAATCAAAACGTCACCGAAGAAGAAACAGCAATATAAATTCCTCCACGCCATCTCTACAGCAAATGCATTCTTCTCCTTCTCCTCAAAAAACCCCCTTACGATGGTGTTATATGTTGTCTAGTGATGGCGGAGGACTGGGTTCAGTGGGTACGTGGCTCGATATTCAGGATTAGGCTGAAATTTTCTCCGGTTCGTAGCGTAGGTCATTCATTTCGATCCCCGATCTTTTGGGTCTAGACTATGTATCGAATCAGGTGATTTGTGACGGTGGCGCGACACCGATAATAGGTGGGTGATTGTCGTTGGCGAGATGGGTGAATTTTGGTTTGAGTTCTGTGATCGAGGGGAGGGATGGGGAGAAGAAAGAAGAAGAATTTTGTAGAATGGTATGACTAAAATGCCCTTGTTTAATTTGGTTAAATTATGAAATTTTCCATTTTTTGTCAACGACAGTTTTCGTCAATTTGGACAAATATACCTTTAGTAGAAATTATAAATCACATCATATATATTACCTTATAATCCATTTTGCTTACCATTTTAACATTATTGGTTTTTCATTAAAAAAAATTTTCTTTAGAAGAATAACGTTGAAGTGATAATTTTTATTATGTTGTTTATTTAAACTCTAATATGAAAAAAAAAATAAAAATTAAGTGGAGTTCATTTTGTAACTTATATAATTGTCAACTACTTTTCTTATTTTCTATTGTGGTTGTTTTTTCTCCTCTCTGCGAAAAAGCTTCATAGACGAAAAGACAAAAATATATTGATAACAGAAAAATGTAATAAATTGTGTAAAATTAAAATGGAAATTAATTCATATTCTAATTTATGAAGAGACAGATAAATGAGAGAGAGAGAGAATAAAATTTTAAGTTGAAATTTAAGTAGTAATCAAACTTTTAGAGAATATAAAATTGCTACAAAATTTGGATATAAAGCGACGTGATGTAAGAGATATCTTGCCCATCGACGAGGAGGCAAGATCATGTTTTGTCACCTCACCAATGGACAAAATATCTCCTAGCATGAGATCAGTTATAATAAAAAAAAAAAGTGTGATTTGCCGTTTTCAATTATGTTTATTTTGATCTACTTAACTATTTACAATGAAAGATTTGTCGATGTTTACTCTAAAGAAGTTTTATTTTGAGAATCATTTATAACAAGAAGAAAAGTGACCGTTGTTGGAATAATTGATATTATTTATAGTGAATTGGAATATGTTTCCAATAGGCATCTCTTCAATTGCACAAAACGCATACTAAGAGTCATGTTGTTTAGAATGTGTGTGACTATTTATAAGGTTCATGATGAAAAATCATGATCATTTGGAAGGGTGTATGCTACACCATTTAATGTGAAAATGTGTGGTATATATCAAAAGATGCAACCATTTAAAAAAGAACATTAAAATCTATAAATAGACCTTTAGTTCCATTTTTTCCTATTCCAAATCAATTCCATATAATTTATTTCTATTTCTTTATTTCTCCAATTATGTCAAAATAATTTTCAAATTATTTTTGAACGATATCCCCCATTCTAGAAGAGTATGATCAAGCATTGGTTTGTCCTGTAAAATTAATAATGTGCTCTATTAATTTTGGAATAAACGTTGTATCTTGGGAGACGAACATCCATCTAATCCTCTTAACACCCTGCAGACGGTGAAATAGTCTTAAGAAGATTTGCATTCGCATACCTAACTTTATTTCATCTCCTTCGATTTCCGTATTTCCTACGTTCGAGTAAGTCATGGTTTACTCATTATTATGAATGTACCATGATTTCGGTAAATTGTCATTCTAGTATTTGCATTTACATATTTTTGTTAAAGGAATATAATTATGCACATTAATTTATCCAACATGCTTGAGACGAATTCGATATCATGTCAATTTATATTTTTTTCTAATACAATTTTGGATGTTCACTTGCATTCCATGATTTTACTTATTATTTTGTGTAATGTTACAAAGAAAACAGTTTCATATATCTAAGTGCAGATCCATGATTTTACTTATTCAGAGGCAGGATAAATTTAATAATACTATGTTTTGTTTTAATAGCTTTTCTCATTTTCGTAACTAGTTCACGTAAAATTATTTATCTGTTAATAATCATCATGCCTAGTTGCCTATAATGATTCGGTCTAGTAGCATTTATATGAAAATACATTCTGCGAGAGAATGTCGAGAAGGACACGAGATGATCTAACATAAGGAAACTACATAGTTATTCCAAATTTTTGAGAGAGAGAGAGAGAGATTCGTGTCTATTATTTGATATTCGAAATGTTCTCTTTACAAATTATGATATGCTAGTAGTCCATCTTGGGAACAGACCAATATGGTACAACGTGGAAATTAGATCTGGGTCTATATGTTGACTTTGATCAAATTGAATGGCCAATTTAAAGTTGGATCTATCACAATTCAAAATAAGAGTGCAATTTCTTTAAATTAAGAAAATGGCTTTTCATTTTTATTTTGTGAATTGAGAGTCCTAAATAAGAAAGTGCATGGATTTTAATAAAGAAGTGGACATTCATAGTCATTTATCAGTTGACTAAAGGTGGAATATTGTTTATTCAGTAATTAAACATATGATTGAACTTGGAAAGAATGGACGAATATTAAGTTGTTAAGCAGTCTTACCTAGTATTGTGGGGGAAATGATTGCATAATATTCTCAATTGAAGTTCAGACACACTCCAGGATTTGTGGGGTGGCATTTTTTATTTTTTCTCCAAATTAGAATAGTGAGATATTCGAGAATATTTGAAATGAAAAGCTACATTATAGTGTATTCCTTGTTAAACTTATAGTGTGCACGATGTTGATATTGGATATCCAATGCAAGGATTCAAAATTTAATAGTAAATATATTTTACTATTGATAATATAGTTATTTCCTGAAAAAGTGAAAGAATTTAGAGATTTCAATAAAGTAAGAATGAAACATGATGGCTTCAAAGATTTTGGAAGGGTTTTCTAACTTGTGATACGTACCTATTGCTTCATTTGATTGAGATAGCTAGCTACAAATAGAAGACAAAAAATGTCATGTGTTGGTAAGTCTTGATATATACGTTGTAGATATTATATCATTTTGCAGTTACTCTCGAATTGAACAATTCTGATTGTTTTATCAAAGAATAACCTATTGGATCCGTTTACTAATATGCAATGTGTAAGTAAAATATATTTTGTATTTTTACTTACTATTTATTTATTGACTTGCTTAAATTAAAATGATTTTTAATTGTCAAAACATGTGCAAAAAATGTGTTCAACTGATGCAGTCCAAACACAGTAAGCCAGCCAGTCATTCAGGACTAACTAGGTGCTACAGGTTAACACATTCTAGGCTATGATTTTTTAAGGTTTTCAAACCCTAAACGAGGTACAATACTTACCTACCTTATAGTATATGCAAGAACATATACTTACCATCTTGAATATGTTTGATTGGTCAAATAATTAAATGAATCAAAGATTATTTTAACAAATCAAAACTTTCCTTAATTTAGTTATTAACCATATCAAACATATTTTTATACATATACTTATATTTTCCTTATTGGGCTGGTTTAATTGGTCAAATATTTAAAAGGAGAAATTGTTTGAACAAATTAAAACTTTCCTTAGTTTATTTATTGACCATATCAAGCATATTATATATTATTCTCACCATGCAAAACTTCCACACGTTTGTGCCTTGAGGGGTCTTTACATAGGTAAAGAAAATCATTAAGGGACGAACTGATTTTATATGCCTATGTCTGGTGAACATGTAGCAGCAAGTTCTGAAGTTTTCTAACCATATTCGGTGAGTTTTGACGCTAATATTCAATAGAATATCTCAAAGTAAAAACCGTGTTCTTCAACCGTAATTGAAAAAAACACACCCGTGTGTAAATGATATAATCCTACTTAAAAATCGGGCTAATTGGCGTGAGTTAGAATTGTGAATCTTAATCCAAATAGTGGTTGCGTCCGAATACAATAGTGAAATGACGATAAAGTCAAGACCGGGGGATTTGATTCCACTTCTCTAACAAGTCAAAAAGAATAAGAAAACGAAATTACTAAACCAAAACTATTGTATTTTTTTCTTTGATAGTGGATTACTTAAACCATGGCATGGGGGCCAGTGGATGTTTTCCTTACGGGTTTAATACATTATATTTGTTGTTCATCTTTTATTTAATCATGCAATAGATTATATCTTGTAGATTATAAATTTGTTAAGCTGTCCCAGTCAGAACTGTGCGTAAATTGCTTTTAGGAAGTTTTGACCGACTGGCGTATTCAAATGAAACGAATAATTGAGGAAAATTGGTTAATTAACTAGGTTTTAGTACTTACAATTGGTATCAGAGTGAGTTCATTTTTTGAAAATGAGATCTACATAAAACCTAGTAATGGATGGAACACCGTTTAGACCTCCTATCTTAGGACTAATTATTCGTTTAGAAAATTAGAGTGCAAGTCTATGTCCAAACTTTAGATGAGAAAGCTTGTCACTCAATCATGTACGGTTCAAAAACTTCCATAGTAGTCGAAAATGATGTAGAAAGAGAGAAACGAGCAGATGGGTGAGTGACTACTGATTAAATACTTCTCCGCCAAATTAAGTGACATAACCAACTCAACTACACCTTGAAAAAAATACTTAGAAAGTAAAATTTTGAAAAAAAAAAAAATCTCAAATCATTACCTGATAGATTCCACTCCAAGGTAATCGCTATCGAGGAAAGTAAGGACATAGAAAGCATGAAAGTGGAAGAATTGGTAGGATCCTTGATGATCTATAACCTACATTTTCACAAAAGAAGGGAGAAGAAAAAAAAGACCGGAATAACTTCTAAAGCAAGTAGGTTGAGATAGGGGAAGATGATGATGAAAGTGAGAATGAAGACCAGATGGCCATGCTCAATAAACAATTTAAAAATTTCCTAAAGGATAATCAGAAAGGATTCTGCTTGAGACCTCAACCACCACAAAAGAAGAAATTCTTTGACAATATTAAGGCAAAATCCAACTGCTTCTCTAGAAAAAAAATGAAACTCGTATCAAATGATTTGAATGTAAATGATATGGACATATAGCATCTAAGTGTGCCAATGCACTGAAAACGTTTCATACAAAGAAGGCCATGAACATCACTTGGGGTAAAGAAGACAAAAGATAATTTGATCAAAAATGAGAAGGACATAACTGTTGATAACCAGGAAACTTCTCTAATTGTCCATATTCAGTTTAATACGTCACAGTTGTCGCCTACAGGTCAGAACCTACTAAATGTGTCTGGAACCA
Organism: Fraxinus greggii; assembly: GCA_903798315.1. Classification (NCBI taxonomy): domain Eukaryota; kingdom Viridiplantae; phylum Streptophyta; class Magnoliopsida; order Lamiales; family Oleaceae; genus Fraxinus; species Fraxinus greggii. The sequence goes on along the minus strand of CAIGRK010201329.1, from coordinate 4,519 downwards.
GCAATACGTGTTCATAATGCAAAATACTAAAAGAGATCCAGAAGCTGAACTGCAAAGATAGAGTTCGTTAAAAAAGAAATTGTCGTAATTTTTACTGAAAAAGAAACCCTCACCAAATGCTTAGCAAAGAAAGAAAACAAAATTTTGGAACTCCTAGCTAACCACACCAAGGAAAGAGTTAGACAGTGTACAATTGGATCAACCCGCCTGAATGAAGTTCTCAACTATGGAAGAACCACAAATATCAACGAAGGCTTAGGTTATGAAAGGAAAGAGAAAGAAAAAGAATATGCCCAGTTGAAGTTCGTTAAAGCAGAAATGGGATTTGAAAAACTACAAAATCGGCCGTTTAAATCTACTGTCAAAGTGCCAGGGCAGTTTTTCTTGACAGACACTCCACGACAGGTTTTGGTTACCTCAAAAAATTTGGTTCAGATCAAAGGATCAAGTGAACGGGCAAAATATCAGAAAGGTAGTTTACTTCAGACGATCAGATGTAGTGCTTGTGGTCACTATGGACACAATTTGCACCATTGTTTGACATGGAGAAAATTAAATCACACTAAAAGAGGTAACTTCCTTAGTTAACATTAATGAAAAATTCTAAGGCTAGAATAAGGAAGTTTGGGCATGAAAATGTGACCTCAGTTGCTATGTTGTAAATGTTGCTTATAAATCTATTGTGCCTAACTCTTGATACTTTGATAGTGGTTGTTCTAAGCATATGACTGGCAATAGTTCTGTGTTAACTAATCTTAAAAGGAGTAACGCTATTCATCCCCACTGGAGCTGAGCACCGGTCTAGGTGGCAACACTTTATAGGTTCAATGAAATGAGTCATGTGAATTTGCATTTAAATGAATCGATCATCCAATGCAAAGTAATTGCCACCTATAATGGTGATTAACTATAATGTGGATGAATAGCATTATTTTTTTTTAAAAGTATGCAGGTTGTCTGGTTACTTTGGGGTTGGGGCTAAAAGCAAAATTGAAGGTGTTGGTACCATTATGATTGATGGACTCCATATATTAAATGATGTCTTATTTGTTGTTGATTTGAAAGCAAACTTGATTAGTGTAGGTCAACTCTATGATGATAATCTCATGATTATGTTCACAAAAAAATTATGCAAAGTGTTAAAAATGATGGTAGTTGTGTAAGAACATGGTGCTAGGTCTAGGGATAATTGTTTTGCTTGAATCTAATATCACCTGTCATTTTTCAAAAGCCGACTCTATAGATCTATGGCACAAATGGTTAGAACATCTGAGCTACACCAATCTAGTCAAACTTACTAAGCTAAATGCAGAAAAATCTGAAAGTGTGTGTGGCTCATGCTAGAAAAGTAAACAAACTAGAGTTTTACATAAATAAGATTAGTTTCTTGCTACCTCTAACTATCTTGAGACAACATATGGACTTGATGGGGCCAACTCAAACTGAAAGTATCGATGGTAATATATGTATATTTATGTGGTTATTGACGATTTTTCTAGATACACTTAGGTATACTTCTTAAGAGAGAAATATAATATTTTTAAAAGATTCACATTTTTATATAAAAAATTTACCATTGAAAAACACTGAGACTAAATTTGTAAGAATTAGGAGTGATCGTGGTAAGAAATTTAATAATGCTTATTTTTCTAGATTCTATGAAAAGTATGGTATTTCTCATGAGTTTTCTACTCTTAAAACCTCTAAGCAAAATGGTATGGTGGAAATGAAGAAAAAGTCTCTACAAGGGATGTCTAGGTTGAGTTGAATAGTAAGAAATTACAATTAAATTGTGGGCTGAAGCTGTTAATACTGCAAGTTATATTCTAAATCATGTGTCTTTGAGAACAAGAACATTGTGAACACCTTACGAGATTTGGAAAGGTAGGAAACCAACTCTTAAGTATATCCACACATTTGGAAGTAAGTGCTATGTAACAATTGACAGGAACACTTGGGAAAGTTTGATCCTAAAAGTGATGAGGGAATATTCATTGGCTATTCTGAAAATAATCGAGCATATTGGACCTACAACATGTGGACTCAAACTATTATTGATTCTGTTAATGTTAAAATTGATGATACTGATTACTTTTCTTCTTATTCGCAAGAACCTGAGATTTATAATCTGAGAGAAAGATTAAAGATGATCGGAACATTCTAGAAAATTGTGCGACAGATTTAGGGAGCAACAGTCAGATAGAATTGTCGGTAACAAGTTATGAGAATACTGCACCCGGTACTGGAGGTGTTGACCTACTATAAGAAGATCATGAACTACAAAACAAAAGACAACCTCTTGCCTAGATATGAGTCCACTAGATAACATTCCTTCAGATATAGAAGATGGATAATGATCAAAAGGAAACTTGCCACAAAACTTGAGAATGTGTATTATACGCCACATATTGGGCCAAGAAATGTTTACACGGTTAGAAACACGGATGATAGAAAAAGCACATCTGAAGGATGTTTTTACATGAGTAATAATTTCATCTCTTGTCTAAGTAAGACACAAGACTTTATTACCACGTTTTGTGATAATACTATTGTGATTAATATCTCTAAGAATCATGTTCAATATTCTAGATCTAAGCACGTAGACATTAGACACCACTTCATCAGGGAATTCGTTGAAATGTAAATGTCTTAGAATGCATAAAAACTGAAGAGCAGCTGACTGATTTGCTTACCAATGCTTTAGATACCGTTAGATTTGAAAACATTCAAAAAGTCATGAGCATATGCATGTTGCATTAAATCAATTTGATGTATATCTTTCATTATTTTATTTGTGTGAAGGTGTGTTGCATTTATTTATATAAAGACAAAAAAAGATGAAAAAGATGAAAAGAAAAAATGGAGTTTTTCTTGCAATTGTGACATGTTGTGTATTTCTAGTTGGTTTGAAATTACTAAGATAAATTTGGAATATCCCATCGGTGTACTGTACTCAGTTCAACTTATGGTAGAATATTGTTAGATAAGTGCACCATTAGGACATTGTGACTACAATGTTGTGACCATTTACTCATGAGGTTGCCATCTTCAAGTGACATGTGTTTGAGTGTCCTATGGTTAGTATCTATGACTCTCTGCATCGTAATATGCTGTTGTGTAAACAGACAAGTTCATTGGAGGAGAGAACTACAACCATATATGAGTGAAGCCATCCTTAGTAATGAACATATATCAAGAGAAAAAAGCTACCCCTATAGCTATGTGAAAGTCAACTCCATGAATTGAAAAGACTGTGAATTAAAAGAATATAGAAAAAGTCATCACATGAAAAAGTCTATCACACACTCACGTTCCAATATAATAAATTAATTGAAAGCAAACATCCCAATGAAAATTTCATGTTTATCTTGAAAATTTTAGCTAATTGTGAAATTTGTCAAAAAATATTGTGATTGATTCAATTTTCAGTAAATTTTTAGATTTATGTGAGATTGACACGTGTGGACTTTTTTGTAGATTTTCTGATCAACAGTCTAAACTTGACAGTAAACTCTATTACCCATTGCAAAAAAAAAAAAGAAAAAGAAAAATTGAGCTCAAATGTTAGAAACAAAATCTAGGTTAGAAACAAAATCTAGGTGGAATATGAGGAGTTAGTTCAGCTCAATTGATTGTGAAATTTCTTATAGCATTTAATATCAAATTTAGTAGTTTCAAGCTATATTTGCAAATTATAGATGGCAGGTATGAGTAATGGGAGATCGATTATCCATAGTACCAGTCAATTCCACTCATGCAGCACTGAAGAGACAAAGTTCAGATCTCCTATCACGTTAGACTAAAGCCATGATTCTGCTATTACTACTCCCGATGAAGAGAGAGTCGGGTCTGACCCTGTTGAAAAAGTCAAGAAAGACATTGAACCACGACTCTAGCCAGCTAGTCTTGACCAAACTTTTACTGGCCAGAAGTCCACTAATTGAATGGTTCTATCATTCTGATTCTAACTCTCTGATCTCATTATTTGCCTATTTGTTTCACTTTAGATGGTGGGTTGTTAATCTCATATAAGGAGTAGTTGTTTTTTTAATTTCATGTGTGAGGATAATGGAACATGAACACTAATTGTTTTGTTTACAGGTATATTACTTAATATTGATATTGTGTTGCTGCATATCTATTTAATTTTTTTACTTTCCCTGCACACTATGTGACATTAAAAATTCAAAAGACGTTTTAGAAATTAAGTTAAACCAAAGGGGGTGATTATAAGTAAAATATATTTTATATTTTTACTTATTAAATTATTTATTGGCTTGCTTAAATTAGTATGATTTTTAAATATCAAAACATGTGTGAAAAATGTTTTCAACTGATGCAATCCAAACAAGTTAAGCTAGTCAGTCAGTTCTGATTGGGTACTACCGGTTAACAAATTCTTGGTTGTGATTTTTTTCCCAAACCCTAAATGAGGTGTAATATTTACCTACCTTATAACAGCATATACAAGAACATATACTTACTATGTTGGATAGGTTTGATTGGTCAAATAACAAAA
>CAIGRK010201246.1:0-13538 GCA_903798315.1 Fraxinus greggii | reverse complement strand
ATTCAGTGTTTGATTTGATGACTTTGATGTTTTCAATAAAAAGTGTGCATCGAATGGAAGGATTGAACTTTAGATCTTGTGTAGGATGTAGTCTCTCTTGAATATTGTATGTTCAATCTCCTTACAGCAGAAAACGCAGCGCCTATATTTATATATTGGACGAATTGAGTTGTATGGGCCAATAAAAAATCTCGGGAATCGAAATTAGGTCAAGCCGCACAACAACGTTGCTCGAGCGAAGTGTCCTTCTCGCTCGAGCGAAGGGTGTGTCTTCGCTCGAGCGACACACGAGCAAAGGTCGAACGAAAGTGTCTCTGATTCTTCCGCTCTAGCATCACTCCGGCGAGCAGTTAGCGAAGATCCAGCGTGAATCCTTCTTGTTCCAAACATGAAACCTCAAACCCTAAGCTAACCTACCAACTATGAAACTTTACAATTCAGTCCCTAAACTTTTATAATCGTTCAAATTAGTCATTTTGTTCACAGAATCGCCAATTACAAAATATAACCTGACAAAAAGCTTGGGGGCTCACGTGATCCCAGGCCACCCTTTGTGCCCGCCGCTGACTAAAGCAAGTAGGAACAACTATGATAGAATGAATCAATACCATTTTGTCTGTTCTTCACAACCTTTGAAGAGTGTGAACGACTTTTTTTTTTTAATCCATTTAGTCATTTTACAATATTTCTAGGCATGATTATTGGTCGTGGATGCCTATGAATGTTTGAGCTATAACGACATGCTTTTCATCATCTATGTACTAAAATGACAAAGGAGTCGTTATGAGAGTTTCTCTTTTTTGGCACTTTTAATGTTTCAAAATAATATTATTTGGCGAATAACATTTTTAAGTGAGATATGTTGGTTCAACACGATTAATATTTTGATATTATTATATAATCAAAATGATTTTAACTTGAAGGCTAATTACATCAAGAACTTGAAGATTTCAACATTAGAATTGAAGACAAATTTCTTTTGCTTTCTTTCATGATCCGGGTGATGCTTTTCCATTATTTTTCTTGTAATTTACATGAAATCATGTTAGGCTAGATCCGTAATTGTATTGAATGAAAATGAACTCTGTTGTTTATTTAATTTAAGTCAAGACTAGTAGTTTTATATTCCTTGTGTTTCTTCATTAATTTTACATTCTCGTTGCATTATTTAATTGTTTGGTCATTAATTAGATAGTTCTTGTTGCAGTGTTGAAAGACTCATAACACACAGGGTAATATATACTAGGAATAACAATATGGCGTGTGCAATCATATAGATAATCTGAAATTTAATGTGTTCTACTCGTTCGAAATCAAAATAGGAATAATATCGGATCATGATTAGAATAGAATTAATTTATCTTGAAAAAGAAAGTTAAATACCCTAACTTTATCGATTGTCAAGAATGTATAAACGAAACTAAATTACATTATTGAAAATTGAAATAGATAGCAATATGTGGATTCGAAATCCAATAAAATCATTCCATAATTTGATACAAACCCTAGTTTTACATAATTGCTTAGATTAATTTAGAATAAATTACATACAAATTTGTTTTGTGTTATATAATTCGAATTTCATATAAAACTAGTAAACTTGAATTAGAATTTATTCTCTGTGAGACGATAGTTTTTTCATCGCAAAATATTACTTGTCAACGATTTTATATGTTTGAGGGAATTGTCCGAACATCTTGCCTTCTTGTGATGTGATGTGATCCTTCACTCTCCTCTTAAAATATAGAAGTTTAGGCAAGTGGTCCTTGTAGTCCATACCTTGGTACTATATTGATCGAGAGATTGCGTGTAAGTATCTTCCTTTTATAATTGCTTAATACCAGTCTTTAAATATTTAATAAAACAAATAAGTAATTGGTTATAGTGCAGGAACTCTGTATTGTAAGAGACTTCAATCTTGGCATACGATTCTGCACTTAAGAACGCTTTTTCTTATCTTTTAAATGGTTTACGGTTTAAACGGTCAATGAAGAACTTAATATTATGATAGTTCATTGTGACCTATGCCCCCACTGAACACCTTGTTTGTTTAGGAATTCTTGACTATTCAAGATACTGCACATGTGGTTTAGTGCCGCAATCTGCCGACAGATTGTCTAGAATTACTGCTCCATATTCCATATAAAGTAATTAGATTCAATTGGACTGCGAATGGAAGGGAGTTTAACATTTTCTCGTCTTGCATTTTCTTTCTCATCCTAGAAAATACTTACATTTTGCTCTAAATTATTTCATTAAAGAAGTTACCAAAATATTATGCAGCTCCAGAAACTGAAATATGCCATTGCAACCCATAAACAAACTCGTTACAATGAGTGTCTGTTGAAAGATAATAATGATAGAAATCAAAATCCTCATGTAATATCTGCAGCGCCAGACGACAAACCATCATAATCAACTTTGTTACACTATATATCATCTCACTGCTGACCTTGGTCGTGTTACGGCGTTATTCTTATGTTCTTTTAGGGAAAATTAAACATAAAACACCTTCAAAATCTGTACGTACGTCTCTGTAAAAGAAGTTGGATTTAGGTGTATGACTTTTCATTATTCATATTACACTAACTGCGTAAGCACTCTAGTTGATTATCTATTTGTATATGTTACAGTATCATCCAAATTCCTATTAGGAATATGATTGGGTTGATAAATTGATAAAAGGAATAAAAGTTTTCCTGGTTTGGAAGGGATCAGAGTTCATCAAGGATTTGATGTTTGATTGGTAATAGGACTTTGGATAATGAAGATTTGGTTTTAGAGTTTTGATGGAGAAAAGGTTTCCGCAATTTCGCTAGATGGCTGCTAGCTTTGGCGCTTGTGCATCGAGGATGAAAATGGAACATAGCGATGGCGCTCGCCTGCTCTACTTTTTGCTCGAACGACGGTGTTATCCAGGTGGGAATCCTTTTTCGATTTTGACTCATTTCTTGAGGTGTATTTCATCTAAAATACTTGTAATGAGTTCCTGTATATACTCCACGTGGTGTAGGCTCTTCATATGCTCAACATAACAATTAGATCATTGTATACCCATTTGAAATTAGAGAGAATTGTTTAAATTTAGATTGAGATTATCAAATCTTGTAAAACAATTTTAGTTTATTGGTATATGAAATTCTCCTCTTCTTTTATGTAAATCTTGTGTTCTTGTGTGATCCATTATTTTTCTTATTACTCTTGTTTTCTCATCTTTAATTATTTGGCTCGGTTCTCAACAAATTGTTATCAGAACGATTTGATATCTTGTTTGTTTCTAACAATTGGTATTTTGGCTATTTCTTGGGAGGTCCAAATTGAGTATTAAAATAAGGTTTGAACAATGTCGATTGTTTCAACTTTCAAGGATGACAATTATGAAATTTGATATTCAATTTTTGGATCGCAACAGTAGATTTTCTTCATGGACAGATCAAGATGCGAGCAGTTTTTGCTCAATTGGACTCAAATGATGCTTTGTTGGGGTGGATAGAATGCCTACAACAATGATTGTAAAGGAGAACAACGTAAGGATCAAAAGCATATCATAGATACATCTTCATCTTTCTAATCAAATACTTCACGACATGATAAAGGAGAAAAGTGTCATTGGATTGTGATTGAAATTGGAACATCTTTGTATGACAAAAAGATTGACTAGTAAGTTACACTTGAAGTCGCACTTTTATTCTTATCGCTTGACAAAAGATGGATCTTTGAAAGATCATTTATCGGTGTTCAAGGAAATTGTCGCTGATTTGGAGACCATGGAGGTCAAGTACGATGAAGATGATTTAGGGTTGATATTGTTATGTTCGTTACCGTCTTCATATGTGACTTTTAGAGATACTATTCTCTATAGTTTGTATGCTTTCACTATTAACGAAGTATATGATTCATTTTATTCTAAAGGGAAGATGAAACATCTGGTCGTCGGATCTGAAGCCCAGACAGATGGTCTTATTATTCGTGAGAGGAAGAAAAGTGGTCATGGAAGGGGCAAAGTCAATGATAGTAACAATGATAAAGTCTGTTGGTATTGCAATAACAAGGGACACATGAAGAATGATTGATATGAATGGTAGAGTAGGAATAAGTTTGCTACTACAGGTCAGAAGGGACAATCAGAAATTTCGGTGTTGGGAGTCTTATAGAAGAAGATTACAATGGCGATTACTAACGGTGACTTCAAACATGACGCTTGATACAGCTTGCACTTTTATATGTGTTCAAATCGGGATTGGTTTTCTTCAAATGAAACAGTTACAAGGGGTTCCATGGTGATGGGAAATAATTAGCCTTGTGAAATAGCTAGTATGGAAAAACGGTCAGAATCAAGATGTTTGATGGGACTGTCGGACACTTGGTTTAGTGAGACATGTTCCAAGTTTAAACAGAAATATTATATCATTGAGTGCTCTTGATTTAAAAGGGTACATGTATACCTGTGGAGGTGGAGTTCTGAAAGTCAGCAAATGTGCTTGGGTTATGTTAAAGGGGCAGAGAATGTCCCAGTTATATGTTTTGAAATGTTCGACGATCACTATGAAAGATGTTGACCTATGGTTAATTAAAACTTTAAAGTTTTGATTATAACAAATAGGTTAATCATGTTTACTAATAAATTGAATTTAAGTGGTTATAGTTTTTCAAAGCATATTATGAGAAATTGATCGATGGTCGTTAAAAGACCAAAAGCTATCATCGCAAATCGGACCCATGAAGAAAGTTAAGATCGAAGTCACACATTCAAGAATTTAAGAGCCATCAAGGACTTGATTTTAAATAAAGTGTAAATGCACTAATATTTTGATATTTGGTAATTAATGTTTAAATTCAAAATCCTTCTATGCATTAAAACAATTTTGTGCATTAAAAGTCATTCAAATGCGATGATTTGATCAAATATAAAAATGACTTTTAAAAATGATATTTGGACTTGAAAAATATTTTTCTATCTTGAAAAGTTAGTTAAAAATACTCATCAAAAGTCTTTGCCTTTCGAAACTTTCGAATCGGAACAAACAGAGTTAAAACGTAAAAAGATTGAACTACCGGGCAATCGACCGGTCGGAAGAGGCGGTCGACCGGCCAAAAGAGATGGTCAAGCGGAAGTTTCCAACTGTCTAAAATTTAACCATTCTCACCTCTGATTTTTGGTAATCTAGACAAGAGGTGATCGACCGAACAAGTCATCTGAACTTCCAGACTTTTTGACGTTTTGAACTCTATAAATACATCTACTTCTTGCATTCAATATGACATTCTTTAAGAGCATAGAAAGAATTACTTGAGCAAACTCTTTGAGCTTACATCTTTTTTAATTCTTCAAACATTTATTTTGAAAAAAATTTATTGATTGAATCAACTTTTGAAAATCATATTTTTCATAAAGTTCTCTCATCTAACACCTGAGCTTCATTCATTGCTATTCATTTAAGTATTAGCCTATTTTTGCCTTTTATACATAATTTGAGTAAATTATTTATTAGGAGAGAAGATCCAAATTGTAAAATCATTCATCTTTAAATTTGTGGATCATATTGAGGTCATGTAAAACTCAATATTGTATAAAAATTGGCGTTTCTTATTTGTAAGTCATCGTAAGAGTTGTAAAGGATTGAATTTCACCATAAGTCAATCAATGTAGTAAAAAAGCATTGCTCGTGCCGGAGAGCTTGGTAACAAAAGACATAGGTCATGTTTTAGATCGAACATTCACAATTATATCATTTCCATTATCTCTTCTCTTTTACTTATCGCTTTCATATTTGCACTTATTATTTGAATTATAATTAGTTTTTACTTGGTTGAATTTAGATTAATTTTTCGAAAAAATTTTAAAAACTCATTCACCTCTCCTCTTGGTTAGTAATTCTTGAGCTATCAAAAGCAATTGTAGCTTATGGTTTGATAAGTGGTAACTCGGGTAGAGTTGTAATCGGGTTGCTCATGGTGATTTAAGCAATGATATTGGAGAATCTTCTAGTAGCTCAGGTAGAGCTAGTTGTAATCTTGTTGATCATTTTGCTCTTGGTTATTCGAGCAAGTTTGAAAAATCAAGTAGAGGTGGAAGCTCTCGTGGTGATTCGAACAATTTTGGTGGCTGGAGCTAGAGGTGGACGGGATGATTCAAGCAACGTTAGCGCACAAGGTAGTTCTATTGGTAAGCTGAACTTGGATTTAGTTAACAATTGCTGAGTATGCCCTGCAGGGGCATGGTGGAAGGTATGGAGAATAACTTGAAGAGTGAAAAATAATTTCTTGCATTAGAATTTGTGTCAAGGTAGAAATTGTTAGAATGTGACCCAAATTCTATTGGAATTAGGATTTGGTCGGTAAATTGATAAAAAGAACAAGAGTTTCTTAGTTTGGAAGTCCAGTTGAAAAAGGGGATCAGAGTTCATCAAAGATTAAAAGTTTGATTGGTAAATGGAGTTTGGACAATTGAAGACTTGGTTTTGGAGTTTTGACGCAGAAAAGGTCGCTGCAATTCCACTAGCTAGCTGCTAGCTTTGGCGCTCGAGCATTGGGGGTGAAAAACGAAACATAGAGTTGGTGCTCGCTTGAGCGCCAGCGTTTCGCTTTAGCAGCGGAGCTGCTGCCCGTCTGGCACTCGAGCAGTATTGTTATTCAAGCGGGAATCTCTTTTCGATTCTGTCTCGTTTCTTGAGGTGTAATTTCATCCAAAACACTTGTAATGAATTCCTATATATATTCCACGTGGTGTAAGCTCTTCATAGGCTCAACAAAATAGTTAGTCATTGTTATATACATTAGAAATTTGATATAATTGTTTAACTTTAGATTAAGAGTATCAAATCTTGTAAAATAATTTTAGTTTCTAGGTATATGAAAATCTCCTCTTGTTCTACATAAATCTTGTGTTCTTGTGTGATCCAGTATTTTTCATATTACTCTTATTTTCTCATTTTTAATTATTTGGCCCAGTTCTCAACAATATATAAATAAAAGAAAATGTGATGTATTGCTGGTTTTATCTGTTTTATTCTCTTTTTCCATATATCCAAATCCAGGGAACGAATGTTTGTAGTTCAACAATGTAGCGTTATCAGATATTCCTTGCCTATTCAGATCAGTGTTTTGTAGACATGAAAGTTCTGTGGTAAAGAACCTTAAATGTCCTCTATGATTTTTATTTTTTTTTACTGATCTGTAAGCATCAGCTTTCTTCTGGTAACTACTTGTCAGTCTCTGTACATATTATAAGCAGAATAATCCCTCCTATAGCAAGGAAAGCCTTGAGCTTTTGCTGCATATTGCTTCGAGTTAAGAACATGAAAATATCGCAATGGAGAATTAAGTAATTTGAATACGTTTTATCATGATAATACTTCCATGGATGTCGTAAATGGATCAGATATTATTGCGTTGAAGTGAAATTTCAAGTTGGATAGACTGCAAGAAGTATTCGGTCGAGGTTGCACTTTCACCTCTAGCCTTTAAGCTCGATAACCCCATCATCTTCCGCTTGAAATTTCTTTGGAGATTTCTCATACTCTGGGGTCGAGCTTTCTTGGCTCAACTCTAGAGTCCAAGAGGACTTCGGTATCATGTTCATACCATTGAACTGAGTGATCTCAGTCAGTTGCTTTTCCTTCATTTAGTGTATACAGCTCCGTCATTGGTTGGGCGAGTTTGATGGTTTTTTATCCTTATAGAAAAGAATCTGTGTAAGAAATTGGAAGAATAGGTTAATTGCAGATCATAATCTTTACAAGTGTACCCTGTGTTTCTCTGACAGAAGAAGAAAAGTACTAGTTGCATTCTTGGCTTTACAGTGAAATAACAGAAAAAAGTCACTAGAAATCACTATATATATATACAAATCATTTATCTTAGCACGGCTTTCGAAAGTAAAACTTAAGAGTCTTCCATGTATACAGAAGAGTCAGACAGCAATGAATATACTGTGAGGTTGAACTCCTGGACAGAGATTTTTTTTCCTATGTAGTGAATATGGATGCTAAAACTTTTGATCTTTTCCCCTTTATTGGTGTTTTTGTGTCTGGGAAATAGCCATCACCCCCTACTAAATCCTCAACAGAGCCCTTTTCTGTTACATTCACAGGATAAGTGACTAAATGAACACCATTCATATCCACTATTTCATCTTCACTATAAACTCTCCACATCTGATCTCCAATTGAACGGATCATTTGCACGCATTCCATGCTCTGAGGGTCTTGGAATATGCCGTCTGCTCGTCCAGTATGTTCATACCACAGTGACATACGAAATGCACGAATATCTCCATTATCTATGCAGTTTTCTCCATTTCTTGACTGGTAACATCCGATTGCAATTTCAGTGTCCCTTTGTCCATCCATTGATCTCTGGTTCACATTAGCCGAGCCTATTAGCAGATAGGTGTCGTCCACTAGAAAATCGTGCAAGAAAATACATGCTGGTTAGTACACAGAACTCGTCAGAGCTACAATACAAGCAGGAATATAAAGAATGAAACTATTCATACTTAATCTGCAGACTTCAGTGATTGGGTTTTACTGTTTCTCCGATAAATTAAGCTAGAATTTGTTTGGTACCACAGGCTCTAAAGTACTAAACAATATTAAGAAGGAAAAACGAACTAAAACCTTATTCATTGCACCGTTTTCGACTAGTACACATACCAAACATGCTTGAAAGGCACAAATGAAAATGAATGTAGTACAACAATTGGCACTGCAATTTGGAGGTTGATTTCATACCTATCATAACCTTGGAATGGACATACACCATGAACCTCCTGTGTTTTTGAGCATTCCAATATTGTGTTGCAGGATGAGGAGAGTATGGAGGAACAAACTCTCCTTTAACCTCTTGTTCCCTATTAGCAAGGCAGAAGAAATTCAAGTAATCCCTTGGGTGCCCCAGTTCACCACTTTCTTGTATTGCTTCTCCTATCAATCTATACATCATTTTCATTGTTTCTTGACTCCAATGTAATATGTCCTGCACGGATTCACTCTCAGGTGGACCTTCTGGCCACATTGGTATTATCACATATACTGTGAAACGCTCCTTGGCCCTGATTTTACTTGCTACCTTTAGCACAATCTCAATAGGAATTAAGTTCCGGCATCCACAATGCTTATTTTCCTCCCAAAAATGGCATCCCCCGATGAAATACTGATTCTCTATGTATATAAATCTCTCTGCGCGCCTGATTGCATCCACGTAAGCTTCATGGATGCTTCTCTCAATTTTGAGGTTTTTAGGTAAAGAGCTAGTAGAAACATGATCAATTGAACGAAACACTTGGACATTCCAGTCCCTCCCAGGGGAAATGGTTGTAGGATTAGGCTGCTCGGAGAAATCCGGAATGGATCTTATCGGAACAAGAAAAGTTGGATCAGATTGCTTTGTCCATCTTTGCTCGAAATTTGCAAGTACATCCCAAGCAGCTTGGCCCGTGACACAGGCATGTGTATCGTGCCATGGCTCTCTTGGCCCTCCTTTATGAAGGCTAGCTCCCGGAAGGCTAGTCTGATAAAAATCATAACAATGGGATTCCATATTAAGTGTTTGAAACAACGAATGTTGTTCTGTATCATATCGTCCATCACAGAGATCTAACCCACCAAGAAAGCTCATGATTTCTCTATTAGACAACTCTCCACGTGTGTCCACAGTTATCGTTTTCTGATGATGTGCAAATACCGTGGGGAATTTATTGTGTAGCCTAGGACAAAGTTTGCATACTACTTTAGTGTGCTTGAAATAGGCTAAAGCATCTTCATCGTTAGTTCTCATTACTCCTCTATTTTTTATGAACGGTAAGGATGTTTCGTCATCCCAAAGCATAATTCTAACAGCCACACCTTCCTCAGCTTTCTGCTTCAACAATTCACCAAGTTTTACACCTCGTGCACGGGGAATATTTGTTTGTGGATCGCGTACCTAAAAAAAACCCGTGTCAGGCTTAGGATCGAGGGAAAATCATGGTGACAGTTTTCATTTTACACTTACCAGAGCCATTTTAGGATTAAATGACCATCCTGCAATATAAATCAAATGCTTTGCACCCTCAATGGCTTTATATATATCTTCCCACAAATTTCTAGGCGCATCATGAAGATCAAATGGAGATTGGAATGTAGGTCGATGATGAGCATCTTGATATAGTGAGACGCTGCAATTTGATCTTTTAGGAAACGCTGCATTTTTCAGCCCCTCATAGCCACCATTTTCCAATACTTTTCGCCAACTTGATTCATAGTCTGCTCGTTTAAACCATAAGATGAATTGCAACTTGAGCTTCTTGTTTGGCTTTCCATTTTCCTTGCAGAGTGGGAAGAATCCATTGATTAGACTTGCCTCATTTAGAAGCTTTTCTGCCTGAATATCGATTTTTCCTAAGATATTTCGATTTGTTTTTAAGGTAATTGTAATGGTTGAATCAGATGGATGAGCACAGAGGATTTGAAAAGTTTGGTTCCAAACTCCGTCCCTTTCACGGCTAGTTTGTGCCACCTTTTTGTTATCTATCTTGATAGTCACATAGGCAGACTTTCCACTAAAAGGTATGCACTGTAATAACAGAGTCAAAAATGATAATTAGAAGAAAATTCATAGATTGGATTTGAGCTGCTTAAACTAAAACTAATTTGCCTTTATAAAACATATTATATCTTCTGACTAAATCGTCCACACTAAGACTTCAGCCGTTCCCTCCAAAGGGCGATGAGACTATACATATGGTGCTATCTGCAAGATGAAAAGAAAAGAAAAATCTGAATGGCACGTACCCTTAAGGCGACTGAGGGTTTGTACATTGTGGCGTGGAAGATGGAGGTTTCGAGTGTTCCATGGAGGAACTTGTGCTTTTTTTCCTCCATTGAAGATTAATAGATTGATCTTGAAACACCCTTTAGATGAAAAGGAGAGAGATGACAATCAAATTATGACATATATAAAGGCTGTTAAGACTGATATTGTACTTTAAGAAATGTGTGGAAACTTAGAATGCAATTGAACTTGAAGAAACGTGTGGAGCTAAGCAATTTTAGTCTTGGACGGAAAACCAATACTTTACTGTACTTGTTTTTTTCTTTAAGCTGAAGATTTATTTTGTCTTACTAGTTGGTTATCATTTTTTTCTTTTTAATCCATACAAGGTAGGGTTTTGCTACTTGTACACCGAGATTACGGTGTACAACCCCCTCACAAATAGAGGGACCCACACCCAAAAATCGTGAGCCCCTTTTGTGAGGGGAGCCTGTCCGGTGTACAAGTAGCAAATCCTACAAGATAATAAATTTGTCAGCGTTGTTATTGTACTTGTCAAACACATAAACATAAAATTGGTCAGAAATTGCCCTGAAGGGATTCTCGATGTATTTTGTATTTAAATATGGTGGTCGAAGGACTATTTAGAGTTTTGTTGGTAAGTTTATAAAAGATGTTACGTGTCCAACGTTCCAAAACATTTTTTTTGTAAATTTAGAAAAGGAAAAAAAACACAAATATATCACTTTTGAGCAATGTAATAACGTATAATTTGCTGAGAAAATTCATCTGAGAAATAAACTTAGCAACGTGCACGTATGAGAGAGTTGTGGCGGCCATTATCCTTTATTTTTTAATAATTAACAAATTAATTGTCAATAAAGTATACAAGCAATGTTCATGTTATTCCACCACTATAGTTTTTATATATAAGCAGAATCTGACTAAGAAAAATTGCATCTAAGTCCAACATTTCCTTTCTTTTTGGCAATTGTTGGTATGTAATAAGATGGGGTTAATAACCCAAATAGCCACTGAACTTTGGAAAAAGTTTTCACATGGTCACTGAACTTTAAAAATCACTCAAATCATCACTGAACTTTGCAAAAGGTTTATACGAGATCATCGAACTTTAAAAATCATTTCATTCATTACTAAATTTTGTAAAAAATTTCCACATAATCATTGATCTTTGTAAAAGGTTTCCCGAGGATCACTAAATTAGTGATCTCCTGGGGAACCTTTTTGTAAAGTTTAGTGATGCATTAGATGATTATTAAAGCTCAGTGACTCGTGGAAATCTTTTGCAAAGTTCCGTGATGACTTGAGTGATCTTTAAAGTTCAGTGACACTTTTAAACTTTTTGAAAAGTTCAGTAACCATTTGGGTCATTAACCCTAATAAGACGCGAAATGCAAGTAAAGATCCAATTACTTTTCCTAGGACTCCAAATTTTGTTTGTTAGGAAGCACGACTTCAAGAAGTGACACATTGATTGAAGTAAATGAAGTAGAAATTCTGGACTTTTGTTAATTTTCTCTAGTTCCCGTGGGACATTGACAAGAAATTGAAATCGATATAAGTTAAGGGGACCTTGTTAGGTTTACGGTGTTGCAAAATTCTGCAAAGATTTGATCAGATTTGCACAATTTGTTATTTTGGCAAAGAGCAAATGTGCTTGTCACGATGAAATATAAAAACTATATGATCATAGGTGTAGTAGAGGTTAATTTGTCATTATTTTGTAAGAAAAAATAGTGAATAAATTTTGTAAATTTCCAATTGCATTTGCATAATGGTTCTCAACTTTGCGGTTTTCGCTCTTCAGACTTCGAAGTATCCAGCTTAATGAGCTATGAATGAATTAGAAGACCGAGAATTTTATGTATTAATGACACAAAAAAAAAGATAATAAAATTATTCGATGTTTAAATTTAGAGATGTAATGATTTTCACTCTACATACAAATAAAAAAAAGTCACCATCCGCTTCGAGGGAAAAATTAAAAAAAAGGTCGTAATCGTACTATCTAGTAGTAAGGGTAATTGGCAAAAAACGTTCCTATCTTTGGAGGGTATTGTGGATACCGTCCATACCTTTCATTTCTTGACATTTATGTCCTTATCTTTCACTTTTCGTGCGCCGAAAGTCCTTTTCACCATATTTTGACGATTTTATCATCTATTCAATTGAAACAAAAAGAAAAGAAAGGAGAACAATTGAACAAATTGTAACTATTGACCCAAACTTTTTAAAAAATGCAAATAACTCACCAAACTTCACCTTCTTCCCAAAAGTGAAAGGTAAAGGCATAAATGTCAAGAAATGAAAGGTAGGGACGGTATCCACAATACCCTCCAAAAGTAGGGACGTTTTGTGTCAATTACCCATGTTAAAATAAGTAAATTGTTAGTTGTCATCAGTATTCTAAAACACAAGAAAAGGAGTTGCCTAGGTTCATGGAGCATTTTCAAAATGCGACAAAGTCTGGAAAAAGACAGACGACTCCTAATGAAGAAGCCTATTGTTAGCTTTCTTTAAAAGTTTTTCTAGTCGGACAAAATTATTCCAAAAAATTATTCAAATATATTCAGGAGCAATTTTTGACTTTTTAAAAATTTGCCAAACGAGTTTTAAGTAATCTCAAAAACTAAGCGAATCTTGAGGAGCTGGGCCTCTCCTTTCAAGAAAGACTTGTTCGTCCTAATCCCACAAATCGTATTAATAACCGTCCAAATAACTTGTTCTAGTTTCATTTCGTGGCTAAGGCGTTAACATCATATCGA
>CAIGRK010201191.1:0-14222 GCA_903798315.1 Fraxinus greggii | reverse complement strand
TTTCAAACTAAAAATTGTTGGCAAAGAGATTCGAAACTAGGACCTCTTATGTGAATATTCAAATCCTAGCCATTTGCGCTAGGCAAAATCTTTGAGAATAAAGCAACTTACTAGAAATATATTCTAAAATGGTGATTCGTTGTTAAAAAAAAAACAAAAACTTCCGGCGGATCCAGCACGGGCGGCCGCCGGGGCTCGCCAGGTGCTGGGTCCGCCACTGGCTATGAACAAACTAAAAGCATAGAGTAATTAGCACATAACATCCCCACCTTTCACTACTATTGAGAAAAACGTTCTTACTTTTTAATTTTTTGGCATTTTTACTTTTATTTTTAACTTTCATTGCGCAGAAAATCATTTTCATTCATTTTCTCAATTAAAAATTGTAACATGATAAATATACTATTGTTTTTAAATAAAACAAAAAGAAAAAGAAAAAGAAAAAATTAATTGCAACCATGATCCTAATAAAGAAAAAATAAATTGCAACCATGATCCTAATTTTTTTAAAAAGCAAAAATGAGTCCTATGAATTATTAAAAGAGTAATTAGTACATAATATCTATACATTTCACTATTATTGCGAAAAACGTCCATATCTTTCTTTTTTTGACATTTTCACCTTTAATTACACATTAATTGAACAAATCATCATTTCTATCAATTTTCATTCAATTTCTCAATAAAGAAACTGCGAAATAATGAATATACCATCATATTTAAATAAAACGATAAATAATTAATTGCAACTGTAGTTCCAATTTTTTTTTTTAAAAAAGTGCAAACAAACTCCAAATAAATTATTAAAAAAGTTAAAAACTAATTTTTTTTAAAAAAGTTACAAACGAATCCCAATTAAATTATAAAAAATTAGAAATTAAAAAAATAATTTTCTTTTCTTAATAGGAGAGTATATTCATTATTCCACAACTCTTTATTGAGAAATTAGATGAAAATGAATAAGAAATAATGATTTGGCAATTAAAGATGTAATTAAGGGTGAAATTGTCAAAAAATAAAAAGTAATGACGTTTTTAGTTATAATAGTAAAAGATAAGGACATTATGTGTTAATTACTCTTTTAATAATTTATTTCGGGACTCATTTGTGTTTTTTTAAAAATTGGGACTATAGTTACAATTAGTTTTTTCTTTTTCTTTTTATTTGAATAGAATGGTATATTCGTTATTTTACAATTTTTAATTGAAAAATAGATAAAAATGACATTTTGTGTAATGAAAAGTGGAAATAAGGGTGAAAATGTTAAAAAATAAAAGATAATAACGTTTTTCACAATAACAATAAAACGTGGGGATTTTATGCGCTATTTATCCTAAAAACATCTAATTGAAACATCATAGTGGGGAGTGTTTACTAATAAGCACCAAAGAAAATTAAATTAATTTCCTCATAACTTCAAGGTTGGCCGACGTGACGGTAGCGGTGGTT
Source organism: Fraxinus greggii (assembly GCA_903798315.1). Classification (NCBI taxonomy): domain Eukaryota; kingdom Viridiplantae; phylum Streptophyta; class Magnoliopsida; order Lamiales; family Oleaceae; genus Fraxinus; species Fraxinus greggii. Next base: position 12,773 of record CAIGRK010201191.1, on the reverse strand, counting down.
TGATAGCAATTAAACATCGTTTTGAATGGTGGAATTTTGGAGATCATATAGTTGAAAAATAGTGAAAATTTAGATTTATGTGTAGAATATTTTGCTCTTGTTTGGCCTTCTATTGCAATTAAATTATAATTTATTTATCTCTCTTTTTTAATCAATCAAACATTTTTCAATAAAATAATATAAAGCATAAACCTAAAAAAAAAAAATTCATTTCTTTTTAATTACGCATTCTCTAAAAAGTTATTATTACTCTCATTATAATGTGGAATAATTGAACTAAATACATAGGCGGATGCAGACAATTAAAGTTAGGGGGCACAATTGAACTTACAAAAAAGTTGGGAGAAATTTTACAATCGAAAATTTACATCCAAATGGATTATTATATAAATATGTGATTGAAAATGAATATACAGAAAAAATTTTCGTAAGAATGAAAAACAAATAGGGGTTAAATTGTAGCAAATGCAAATTTTTTCGTAAAATAGACGTTAGTTTGACTTATTTTTCTGAAGTTGAATGAAAAAGCATACTGAAAAAAGATGGAAGTGGAGGCCAGGCCAGGGCAGGTAACTTTTTGTGTCGGTTCAAAAATAAAATATCGAAACGTTTTCATTGTGATGCCAAAGAAGTCAAATTTTAAAGTTAGGATGAGTTTAATTGTGAATATGAAATTTATATTGAAAGAAAATAAACTTTAAATTATCTAATTGTCTAGAATTTATTTGTATGAAAATTATTAATTAAATATGTTTGATTAATTTAATTTTCAACTTAAAAAATATTATACTGGTTCATTTTTTATTGATGAGCTGATATGTGAGAGAGAGAGAGAGAGAGAGAGAGGGGGAGAGTGTGTGTGTGTTTTACTTAGAAAATAAAATCATCACTTTTTAAAGAAAACATTTTCGTTATTTTTAGAAAAATATGGTCATATGGTTAAAAGTTGAAAAATATTTTACATACAAAAAATTATCAATCAAACATCTCAAAAATAAGAATTTGGGTGGAAAAAATGAAATTTTCCATGAAAAATAAAGTCAATCAAATATATTCTTACAAATTAAGCCATAATCTATATGGGACACTAAGGGCTTGTTTGACGTGACTTTTACTTTTATTTTGATTTCTTTAGGAGATCTATTGGAGGAAGCTATATTAATTTTTGTTTGAAAACTAAATTTTTAAAAGTATTTCATATTCCGAAAGTGCTTTTGAAGGAAATCATATTGGATCAACTTCCTCTAAAAGCTCTTCTAACTAGAAGAAATACTATTGTAAAATTAATCAAAATGGATCCAAAAGCAACTTTTAAATCTCAAAATCAGCTTCTAGGTCACAAAATCTTCTTTTAACTTTTTAAGAGTCATGCCAAATGGACACTAACACTCACCTTATAGTAATGATATTATAGTGTATTAAGGTGGATAGTAACCATTATTTTTTCATTCAAGAAAATGTCATTTATTAATTTTATTTGGCCTAAGCTCACCTCCATCCTCTATATCTTATACGATTGATAGTGCAAATGATCATCTTTTGCATGAAAAAATAGTATCCATCTTAATCAACCATGCTACTATCTACGTATTAGTATCCATAATAAATTTTATTTTACATTCCTTAAACGACCTAAGCCAAAAAGTGACCCAATTTAACAAAAACCACCAAACTATAAATGTGAAGTGCTGCCCTTCAAGATCTCAATAAAAACTTCAAAGATATATGCCTTGAACATGAGTCCAAAAACAATAAAAATGTCTTAATTCCACGTCGCAATAAAATTAAGGGTCCGTTTGATAGCATGTAATTCCATGAAAAATGTCATATTCGAGGAAAACGAATTCTATTATGACAGTTTGATTGTAACGTGAAAATGAAAACCTAATTTCAAGGTACAACCACTTTAAGCTGTATTTTCTCTGTTTTCATGGGAAACGAATTTCTATGGGTTTGATGTGTTTTTATTTTCTAACTATCATTGAATTGGAATTCCTTTCCACCTTCACCTATCAAACGGACTAACAATCTTTCGAAATAGAATATAAAGAGAACTTCAAATTTGTCAATGTTCAAAAATGGTGAAAAGTTAACGAACAGAAGTAAATGATAAAATTTATAAATTTCAATATTCATATGATCTATTAAACATACATGCGCACTTAAAATATTATATTTAGAATGGAGATTCCTCTCTCCATAATATTTCATGTTTGTTGTTTCTTTCGTCAAAAAAGAAAAACTTTAAACCACATGTTCCGTAAGAATTAAATTTATTTAAATATGCTTTACAACAAATTAAGCACTAACTTTTTCCAAGAATAAAAATTAATAAGTCAAGAAACTTGATTATAAAATTTTATTTTAATCAAGATTACCCGATTTCTAGCTAATAGATTTTGAGATTAGTCTTAAATAACCCTTGCAAATTAGTAATAACATGCTTTACATCAGATAAAGTAGCCGACCAAAGTACTAAGAGATGTTGAACAAACATCAAAGGCTGCAAAAAGTTCAGGTTATTGGTGGGACGAGCCTTATTGTTTTGACTATGATTCTAAAGCTATGATATGAACATCCTGATGAACTTAAAATCTAACCCAAAAGAACAAAACTGGTATACATTGCACTGTATTTTGCTGTATATACAAAGAAAAGTTACCAGAAGGAAACAAAAATTACAGAACAAGGCAATTGAAATTGACTCATCCCAACATATTGCCTTGCCCCATCAGAACTGTGTTGAACATACAGAGATTGATCCTTAGGAAAGCATTTGTAAGCATTTCAAAAATCATAATCTATATCTGATACATTATGAGAGAGCGATTTTTTGACTAGGTGTCCTTGCTCGTCGTACACATCCAGGTTTTCACAGGGAGCCGGGAATACAGTCCCTGTAACACAACCTTCAACAAAAGCACACTGGAATATATGCTTCTTCTTATACGTAATTCCTACCGACATATCCCGGAAACTGACATTTCTGACTGGAATTTCTTCACTACCTTGAATACGGACTGGCACACGAACTCCCTCGCCATGTATTGAACTGTAGCTTATGTCCTCTAGAATTGGAATAGCCTTAGGGTCAAACCCTGCATCTGGATGTTCATTGTAATCTGTTTTGATGACGATCCCCACGCGAACATTATCAAATGTCAGATTTCGATAAATTATATTCCGAACATGTCCTCCTCTTCCAGGGGCTGTCTTGATCCGAACAGCACGTCTTGAGTTCCAAACAAGGACATTCTCCACAGTGACATTTGACACCCCACCAGACATCTCACTGCCTATTGATACGCCCGCACTGTTATTCAGGAAGGTACAACTCAAATCACTATATAAATATACGCATAGTAACCGTAATTTTACATCAATTGGAACAAAGTCCATGACACATTTTGATAGAGATAAACAACAAAATGTTGAACTAGGCATTCATCAAATAAAGAATTTGTAGATCTATAAGCAGATAAGAAATTGAAACTGCGCCACTAGGCAACTGTAGATTCAGCCTGCAACCAGTAAAGAGAAATTGCAATCAAGGGTAAATGGGATCTCTCACCTGACCATTGAGCGAATAACAAGGTTTCGGAGCAGTATATTCACTGAAGGCCTTCGATAAGCAATCCCATATTGATCCCAGCCACTCTTTATTGCTATACCATCATCTCCCACACTTATGTAACAGTCTTCAATTACCATATCTTCGCACGAATCTGTTTAACCAAATGAGATAATCCAAAAATAAATATATAGCTACAGAGTAAAGAAAAATCTATAAAAAATATAAATGTCCACCATGATATCGACAGTAGAAGTATGGCAGGTGCTGTTAATCGCATAGTAAAAACAATAAGCCTCATCCATCCAATAACCTCATACAAGACAAAGCAAAAGAAAAAACTTACTACCTGGATCTATGCCATCAGTATTTGGAGCTTCAAAGATAGGTGCCAAAATTGTAAGATTTCTAATCACCACATTCTTGCAGTCATAGGGATGTAGAGTCCAAAATGGAGAATCTCGTAATGTTATGTTAGATATCAGGATGTCCCTAGACCAAATAATTTGCACGAGCGGCCCTCTGGTGTGGTTAAGAAGCTTCTGTCGATACTTCTTCCACCATGTTTGACCCTGGCCATTAATGGTGCCGTTATGCCCTGTCATGAGGAGTATATATGCATTCAGATGAATAACATATAATTACATTTACACAAACCTTGGACACCCCCAAAATCTTGACTATATAACTTTTAAACCCACCCATGGATAGTGGAAAAAGGTTAATGCATCACCAGGAATCATTTTAAATTTATGGTTTCTCTATGTGAATAGATCAGGCACGATCATCCATACACGACAAAAAAACAATTGTGAACTGAGACTTTCTGAGCTTCTTTTGCCCACAAAACTAGGGCATCTTTGAAGGAAACAAACAAAGTGAGGCAAGATGACACAGCCTCAGCACCAAGTTTGTCCAGCAAAAATGATAACTACCAAGTCAAACAATGACTTATTTCACACAAAGTTTTCAATCTCAACAAGGTCTCGTAGAATTATATACTTCTCATTACCCCTTTAAACGTTTATAACAATCCCAACATGAAACAAAAGATACAAATTAAAGATATCTGAGCACCAAGAGCATTGTGGGATTATTATTGATCAGTTTATTAGCTCTTAAAGTTTCAAGGTACACTTTACTTTGTAATGCATAACGTTTTTAAGTTGCAAGTTCCATTCTCGTGTCAGAACTTGCGATACCTGCATCTATTTCTGATGTGGGAGTAGTATTTGCTCATTTTAGCTGGAGAAGTCACTTCCTCTTAGTAACTCTTTTAACAACCAAATGTAATCAGTGTATATTTTACCTGAATTTAATATTTGATTGGACTAAAGTGAGGAAATTAAGAATATACTCTTTCCACGCTTCCTTCAAAACAAGCAATGATGTTCTTTCACAACCAAAGATACTCCATAGATTGGTATAATAGTGCTAACATCAATGGTTCAAGTCATAAATCTGTACTTACCCGAACCACTCGACCCACCCACCCCCTGAACCAAAAATATATAAATAAATGAAAAACCTCCTCTCTGAAAAGAAGCAATGAAACTCCCAAGTAAAAGCTCACCTGTAATAACAACATCTTTGAGATTTTGACCATGTATTAAACTTCCATATCTTGGTCCAGGATGCTCTCTTCCATACCCATACGAAGGCAATGGAGGCATCAGATGCCAATACTTCTCATCCTACAGAGCTTTGCAAATGGAAATGAGAAACAGAAAATAATATCATCAGTTACAAGAATGATGGAACTTCGAAACGTCCATGACTTGTACAACTTTTAAGCAGTGTAAAAATCATAAACAACATCAAGAAATATTACATACAACATGTCAAATAAAGGACAACGATGGCTTATCTTCCAAAAAGCAGAGGACGCTACATGTTAGCACATTGGTTGAAATCACCAAGCCATATGGTGCAAACTTATCAGTCATCAATGAGAATCAAATGCAGCTATGCTATCTAGCATGGATATCTGAAACTCAACTTTAATAATCAATGGACGATTTTTTTAACTACATTAAAAATCTTCCTTTTTGAAAAAAACCCTCTTTGCTCATACCATATACAATTCTTTCACGCCTTCTAAGTGTAGGAATCTAACCAATCTAATCTTTAAAAGATTGGGCATGGCGATAAACAATTGGGCATTTGAATTGAAATAATAATGACATTCTATCTTCCGCTTTCTTACTGAGTAAAACTGAATGAGTCTTACAGGGCTTTCCACTAGATAGACGTTATGAGATGTAAGGCGCTTGCGAATTTTGAGGCCACACAGTACGTTGAACAACAAAATAGAGAGGAGGGGGAAGAAAGAGAGAAAAGAGACTACAAAGAAGAACTCTCCTTCTTCTCTATGTATGTTGTTCTATGTATTATGCTGCATCAGAATTTTATTCAGTTATTCTTTAGTTATAATCAAAAGCACTAGACATCAATCTTAATGGAAAATGTTGCAACAACATCTGGACTGTGTATTCTGCATATTGGAAGGTATACCTGTCCCACTATATCAAGGTCAGTTGTGCAATATCAAGCACCAATTAATTTCATGTATAAACATACACACATCGAGTCCTTCCGACTCTTGTCCGTTTGCATGCAACCATTTAAATATTATACATCATCCTTTTTTTAGTGAAATAAAAAGCAAAATCAAGGTATCATTTTATCACCATATTTATACATGTGTATTGACATTTGTACTCTCCTCTCTTTTTAAGAATTTACCTTAATTAGAACATGTGATGCAAAGAATGTCTCAATAACAAATTTAAAAAGAAAGCATGTAAAACTGGCATTTATGTAAGGGTGGTTCTACCTATAGTGATTTATGAAGTTACTTAGCCTGTGTCTGGAAACATAAGATTTATAAATGAATTATAAATGGACACGTGGAGGCCCTACATTGAATCCCTCTTGTTGACCTGCTGACACGGGTGTCATGTTCCAAAATTTTGTCCCAAATTGCATCTGACATACATTTGGTTTTTTGTGTAATTATCAATTCCACCTTTGACCCAGTACTCAATGCACAAGGAAACCCATTGCAAGGGTAAATTGGTATATACAAATATATGGTTTAGGGGTAAAAATGGTATGTAAATAAAAGGTTCAAATGTTGGCCAATAAATTGTTCATAATGGATTTATAATTAGTCTCCAAACATAGGCTTATTATGCTTATAATTTTCTTCAGGATAATTTTTGGTTACGCAATTGCAAAAATACAAACTTTTCTTTTATCTTTTCCAATCCTTAACAAATAAGGTTTTAAATTTAGACTCATTTAACAGTATTTGGAAGATTTTGCACCATATGCAAACTGTGCATAATCAAATAAAATAATGGCAAGTGGAATCTTTTGTGCATACCTAAAGAGACCCTTACTCATAAGAGTGCTGCAATCTCGTTAGTGCATGTAAGAAAAGGGAAGCATAGACCGAAGGCAAACCTTACTAAGTTTGTGGTGGTTTCTAAGGATCTAGTTGCTCCGTATCTTCTGGTAAATCTATTAATGAACCTAAAAGGGTGCCAAAAAAGAATCATATATCGGATCCAAAATATGATGGGAACAATGCTGAATTTGTTGATGTTGAACAACTTCTAGCAATAAAATTATGCCTAATGCCACTTTCTTGATTATTGTCATCAACTGGGCAAAATTCATATTCATTGCATCTTTTTGACAACCCTTGGATAGAAGATAACATACATGTGTTTTGCCATGAGGAGAATTTAAGGTCATGAATCACGATGACAAGATATTTAAAAACCCACTCAGTGCTAGGCTTGAGGTTAAATATGTAATGTTGACAGGTTCATCATAGATGGATAAAACACAATTTCGCAAATAAAAATCTTTCAAGTTAAAAGGGGCAATACATGCAGACTGCCTTCATTACTATATTTAACATGCCAGCATTGAGTAAATTTTATTATTGTAGCAACTTGAGAAAATTAAGACCCTTTGGCATTCAGATTACAAGATGCACCTTTGACCTTTTAAATTTCCATATCATATCCAAATTCAGCTCACATTGCCTAAACGAATCCACTAATCCAATTAGGATTCGATAACATACTGAAAATCAATTTAAATTTCAAAATCTGTAATATTTTAATAATGTAATTAAATCTAACTCATTCATATCCAATACTCATAACTAAAAATTAATAAATTCATCTAATTTCCATGAAGAAAATGATCACGCCATTAAAATAAACGAATACCAAGAACTACTCACATTGATGCCGAGAATAACAGCACCCTCAGCAAGGAACAGGGTCATATGGCTAGTTAGATTGAAAGGCGCAGTCAGCCAATACCCGGGCGGCACATTAAGCTGACCACCTCCCTTCTTCCTGAGCCTCGAGATGGCCCTAATCGCCTGCTCAAACGCCGCCGTGTTGACATGGACCCCATCACCCACAGCCCCAAAGTCCGTCAAGTTAAACACCACAGGGCGGAGCTTAGGGAACGGCCGGGACGGAAATGTCCGCCTGAAGAGTAAGAGTCCACCGGTTGCGGCATCCCGCTGCCAGTGAAACACAGTGAAGAAGAACGTCAACCAAATGGCGACCAGGAAGGTTTTATGGGTTGATAAAAAATTGGTAAATATGGGGATCCAACGGCGATGGCGGTGATAATTAATGACTATGGCCCACCATCTCCGCCACCAGGATGATGAACTGGATGTGGGTGTTGAAGTCTCCAACATTTTTTCGTATTTTTGTTTCACTGTTAAGCCTTTTTTGCTGGTTTTTGAACTTGGGGTTTGGGCTGGTGTGTCAATGGCGTTAACATGATATGAGAATGCAAACAGAATGATCGATAAATCTACAAGTTCGGAAATAGTTAGGTAAATGGAGGGTGAAGAATAGCAATCTGAATACGTGAGAATTCGGGGAGATACGATCCCAGTTCCCGTATGGAGATGAAGTGCAATGGAACGGAAGTGAGATTTGAAGTAAAGATATTAGTTTAAGCCCCCGTACGTTTTTTATTCCTTTCATTTTTTTCATTTTCTTTTTTTTTTTCACATTTTTCAATAAAATAATATTGCAAATAAATTTAAAAAAATTCGTTCTTTTTCAAATACACATTTCTTCAAAAACATTATTACAAAAACTATAATATCAAATAACGAGAACCAAATATGGATTAAGAACATTTTCATTGGACATGTGACCGAAATACCATGAGACCTTCACCGATTCAAAATGTTCAGATGTGAAAAAAGCTTACATAGGAAAAGAGTTCAAATATGAGAACATATTGCACAAATGCGGTTTTAAATTTAAAGTTATTTTTCCAATGAATTCTATAATGAGAACATATTACTTACATAAATACGGCTTTAAATTTAAAGTTATTTTTTGATTAATTTCTATAGAATTTATGATTATATCTAACTAGGTGCACTAGTTAATCTAGTTTGTGTCCAAGTTGACATTTAACAATATGGCGTAAGATTTTTATTCAACTTGTATTGGTCCTTGTAGGTATCCAGGTTGTAAAATTTTATGATCCATTCGCTCTCTTTGTGGATAAGCCACAGGCACAAGGCTATACTAATATCACCTGCCAAATTAGCAAATTCAAACTTCAGCAACTCCAGTGGTTTATCCATGGCTTTAGCCATTGCTTCCTCTGCACTTTCAAGCTTTCCAAACAGGTCTCAAACTTATTCTTTCCCACATTGTAAACTTTAGCATTTTGAATGCCCTCAAATTTTATTTGCTTAAATTTCCAGTTGCTGTTTAAGTGATTAGTTCCATATTGTTTTTTCAGGGAAATCCCAAGAAATTCTTTAGCGCCGGGCAAGGTCGCAGCAAAATTGCCAGGGAGATGGAAAAGTTTGAATGCTACGAAAGGAGGAGTGTCGAGCGTTTGTGAACCACTGCCTCCGGATAGGCCGCTGTGGTTCCCTGGCAGTTCGCCTCCCGACTGGCTCGATGGCAGGTAACTCTTGTTATTTCAGTTAATCATTCCAATCTTGTTTACTGATTTTTGAAAGAAATCTATCCTGCCTTATATTCGGACTATGTTGTCGGTTTTTTACCACATTCTCCATAATTATCTATTCCTTCTCGGCTTATGAAGGACTAAAGAAGAACACGTCAGCAACAGAACAAAAACTGTTACACTTACATCCATATTATTTAGATATGTTGTTGATATAGAATTATCTGAAATTTATCATCAATTTTGCTTTGAATGGATACTTTACTTTGTGATTCTATGTTCTGCCATTCTTCTGTTCAGCGAATCAGTAATAAGCATCATCAGCGTCAACAACAATAACAAAATAAGCAACGTTTTGAATAAATTTGGGGTTGCCTATATTAATCGTTTTTCTCCACTCCATTTGGCGTGTTAGCCAATTTACGGGAAGAACAGAACATCTACATCCTTCGTAACTGTAATACGTCATGTTAGTTTTGGTCTATCCCATCTCTTCACATTACTATACACACCTTATAAATTATGGAATCTAACATTAATCTTTTAAATGGATGTTGTAGTCTTCCTGGAGATTTTGGCTTTGACCCACTGGGATTAGGTATGCATTTTATACAATTTAAACAATTAGAGAAGCATGAGATTGATAATTGATGTGACAATGCTAGCAAAATACATTGGTTTGGTGAGATCATTTCTATATTCTAACTAAAATAAATAAACAAATTTTGTCTAGGTTCTGATCCAGAACTGCTTAAATGGTTTGCACAAGCTGAACTAATGCATGGCAGATGGGCTATGCTTGCTGTTGCTGGAATTCTTATTCCAGAATGGCTAGAAAGCCTTGGATTCATTGAGAATTTCTCTTGGTTTGACGCTGGAGCTCGCGAATACTTTGCAGATCCTACAACTTTATTTGTTGTGCAATTAGCCCTGATGGGGTGGGTTGAGGGCCGGAGATGGGCCGATATGATCAATCCGGGGTGTGTTGATATTGAACCAACAGTCCCGCATAAGAACAAACCGAAGCCTGATGTTGGTTACCCCGGTGGCCTATGGTTTGATCCCTTAATGTGGGGAAGAGGATCGCCTGAGCCAGTGATGGTGTTGAGGACGAAAGAGATCAAGAATGGGAGACTTGCAATGTTAGCTTTTGTTGGTTTTTGTTTCCAGGCCGTTTACACCGGACAGGGCCCTATTGAAAACTTGATGTGCCACATTGCGGATCCTGGTCACTGCAACATTTTTTCGGTACTTGTCTCAATTTCGTATCCTTTTTGGAAGTTTTTTCCCCTCAATCAAATGAAAGATTTCATAAATCTTTTAAGAAAGTTCTAAATACAAGATCATTTTTCAATTTTCCTCACTACTTTGGTTGTCCCACAGAAATTTATCGCTTTCATACAACGGACTAAGGTCGAGCTTTTCAATTTTTTTTTTCAGGCTTTCACATCACAGTATTGAGTCAGTGGAAGAGGACATGATTTCAAGAAGACACCAGGCCGCAGGCCAAGTTAAAAACATGAAATTTGTTGAATCAAGAATTTCACATGTGCAATGTTAATATTTGTACATACCAAAAGTCAAGAAAATGTTTGAGCATCTTCATTTTAACCCTCTACTCAAATCATTTTTAGGTTCGGAATGTCAATAGGGTTGGACTTTCTATTTTTCGACATAAAATTAGAGTCGATAATTTTACTCCAAATTGAAACTGAGCTAAGATTGAATTTGAACATGTTTAGCTAGATTTTAGGGCAGTCACTTGACCTCGTTAATATTAGTAATAATTTCTTCAATAAAGTTGTAAAAATGGCTTATTTTAACATATTAAAATGTCCATATGTTTGGCTTTTAGTGTACAAAACGTTCATACATTTAAAAATTTTATCATTTTTATCCCATTTTCACGTTTCATTGTGGAAAATATCATTTTTATCAACTTTTATCTAATTTCTCAATTAAAAATTGTTAAATGACAAATATACCCTTCTATTTCAATAAAACAAAAAGAAAAAAGCAATCATACTCCCAATTTTTTCAAAAATGCACAAATAAATCCCAAATATATTAAATTAAAAAATCAAAACAGAAAAGAAAAATCATCCCTTTCCCCCTCGCCACAAAACGAAACCAGAAAATAAACTCCCATAGGCACTAATACGACGAAAGTCACCAACCGCCACCACCACCTCTACCACTATTTTCTTCTCCAAAATTCCTTCCATTGCTAGATCTCCCTTTGTTCTTCACTGCCTAAAATCTATCGATTTCTACAGATCTCAAGATGCCACGAAAAAATGATAACAAATTTAGAAACCCTTTTCAATATTGAGAGCTCCCATGAAGCTCAAAAATTTGAAGCGCGGTCCCGTTATTTCTTTTAGCCATCTCATCAAGAAAGTTTCCAAGAAAATCTTGAGACTGCACAGACACAGACCCATTACATTTTTCAACAAGATCTCCAAAAAACCCAAAATCATTTGATTTTTTATGAAGAAAAAATGACCCATTTGGATTTTCAAGAGGTCCATAAGCAAAAAGTTGAGAAAAATGAGTTGCATGGCATGGTTGATGTTTACAGTGAAATTATTGGCAGTCATTTTATTCGGACTAAATCAGATATTGAATCGGAGTCTGGTAAAATTCCTGTGAAGCTTCTGAAGAGGTTGAGGAAGTCGACGAGCTTAAAATCAGCTTTTGGGCACTTCGAGGAGGACATTGGGAGGCGCAATGGCTTACTACGACTAGAGAGAAGGGAAATAGTAAGCTATAAAAATTCGAACACATTAGATTCATTTTTCTTGTTTGTTGAAGTAAAGCGTGAGGAATTTTGGAGAAAAAATTGTGGCGAAGTTGATGGTGGTTGTGGGTTTGGTAGCGACAGGTGGCTTTTCTGGTATAGCGTCAATGGGGATTCTATTTTATGGTCTCATTTTGTGGCCAAGGTGACGGGTAGGGATGGGGGGTACTTTTTTGTTTGGCAAGTCAAATGCGCCAATTTCCACTTTGATCAACAAAAATTTAACATTCACCACAATAACCTGAATATGTGTAAAAGACAAAATTATCCTTAAAATGTTATACAATTACAAAAATATGGTATTGTTTAAAAGACAATAAGACCGTTTTCAAGTTATAAAGAATCCAAAAATTCCCAATTACAATTACAATTTCAAAATCAAATTACTTTCTTTATCTGTTTACTCCAATACAGATAAAA
>CAIGRK010201176.1:0-13482 GCA_903798315.1 Fraxinus greggii | reverse complement strand
TTTTTAGTATGAATTATTTTTAATTATTAAATGATTTTTTGATTGATTAAAAATTAAAATAATATTAAAATAAGAAAAAGCCTTTTTACGTTTTTTTACGCCTAAGCCTCGCTAATGCTTGCCTAACCCATTGCTCGACCTCCACGCATCGCGACGCATTACGCTACTTTTAACACTGATAAATAGAATGTAATGGATAATTAACAAGCCAGGAGTTATGCCATAACCACCATTAATTCGACTGTTAATCTCTCCATTAACATAGACATAATTACATGAATTTTAGGAGTTAAAAGAATTTGAAAAGTTTTTTTTTATATTTGGAAAAATAATAAAACAAAGGCAAAATGTGGACCTTCTTAAGGGCCAAAATTTGGTCCATTCGGTCCGACATTCCGTACGTAGGTTGCGTCCGTACACAAATTTAAGGTCCAAAACCTATTTCGGTATGTGTATTACACCCCTGCGCGCGCACGTGGAGAGAGCATCTATACTACACATTATTACATCATTCTAAAGTGTAATCATAATTAAAGTGGTCATTATCTTTAACTATTTTCCTATGTGGGATAATTTTTAACTAGTNGGAAAAATAATAAAACAAAGGCAAAATGTGGACCTTCTTAAGGGCCAAAATTTGGTCCATTCGGTCCGACATTCCGTACGTAGGTTGCGTCCGTACACAAATTTAAGGTCCAAAACCTATTTCGGTATGTGTATTACACCCCTGCGCGCGCACGTGGAGAGAGCATATATACTACACATTATTACATCATTCTAAAGTGTAATCATAATTAAAGTGGTCATTATCTTTAACTATTTTCCTATGTGGGATAATTTTTAACTAGTTTCCCTCCAACACAAAACATCTTCCAATGTATCACTTTGAGCTCCAATTGTTCATTCGTCCAAACATCATTTTTGACAAGTAAATATATGTTTTTTATGTTCTCACGAAAGAGAATACAAATCAATCTTGATCTTCTAAATAAACAAACATGTTTCATTGAAAATTTATGTTAAATTCAGCTCTTCAATTTATTTATTTTTTCCAACATGTTTGTCATCTCTGGTTACGTATATATGTATATTCTTGTTATCACTTTCAATAGCAATGAAACCATGAAATATTCCATAAAGTAGAAGTCGGTACCCAAAATAGTGGGACTTGGGATTTGGAGATTGTCGGTGGTATAAGTGGCATGACTGAGTTCAAGGGAAAGAATGATGACTTCCGATTTTGACTTCTCAAAGAATTTCTTTCCGGGGATGGTTGGGTTTTCATTCTCATCTTTCTTCGAATTTTAATAATTATTGGACCCATTTCCCTTGCCAGATTTTAAAAATGTGTTATTGTTCTGCAGTTGCATTGTTAAGTGGTGCATCGATAATCGAGACATCTTTCACTTCAACTGTGCCTCGATAGCCCAATGCGAATATTAAGAGGCGCACGGGAATGTAACGTGGCTTTTTTGTAGTTGACGCGAAGTTTAATGGATAATAATAATATGAATATGATTCTTAAATGAGGAATCATTAAAACCTATAGCAAATACTTTACTCACATCCGTGTCATGTCAAATCTCCCTGAATTAAGTCTTTGTTTGCCCCAATTTTTGAAAACTCCTTTTTTTTTAAATTTATTTTTAATCATATATTTTATGAGACATACAATTATCATCAACTTTTCAATTATATATTTTTTGAAATATTTAATTAAAATTTACTAAAAATATATTTTTTTGCCAAACCAAACGTGGGCTAAATAAGTTTTTGTTTATTAGTAAGCTACAAAATTCCCGGAGATAACATTGAGACTTTGATGAAAACAATGGATTTTGAAAAAATGAGTTTTAAGATAGTGATTTTTAGGAAAATTTATGGTTAAAATATAAAAAAATGAAATTTACATATATAATATTTTATTATGAGAACGTGTGGTTAAAAATAATTTTATTGTTTTTTTTTGAAAAAATATTTTAGTGCTTGTTAAACAAGAGATTCACATGAAATTTATTGCATTTCTAAAATAAAATGACATTTTCTTCCTAATTGAGAAGCGGGCGCGCGCGTGTTAAAAAGCGTTGTTGTAGCGTAGCAACTTAACCATCAATGGTAATCGAAGAACGACGACGAACAGAGATGGCGGCAAATTTTGTCCCGCCGGCACTGCCACCAGCGGCCGGCGGCGGAGGTCCGACCTCTGCCCAAGGCGAGGGAAGGTTTGCTACCATCCCCCTCTTCAATTACTCGGAACAGCTCCAATTCTCTCGCTCCCTCAACAAGGTACCTTCTATTTTTTCATCTCCCCTGGAAAATATAGACGATTAAAGTTGAACACCTGAGTACCCATGCAAGCATAGAGTGGCTACTGGCGACAAAAGCAGATGGTATCGCTGAAGTTGTTATTGCTCAGGGAACCGGTCTCGTTGAGCTCCGGGTACCCCAACTTTCTCGATGCTTTGAGCCCCTGAAAATTTGTATATTCTTATTTACAGTTCGTAAAAACAGCAGTTTTACGTACTTATCTCGACCCATCAGAAGATAATTGTTATTTGTCACATCTGATTTTGATTCAATTTAAATTTTCTCAAATGCACCACCACTACAGGCTGCTCGGGATCCGTATGTAATTCTTACTCAATGCACCTATCACAGAGAATTTCCTAGTTTATGTCTTATTTAATCATGATATCAAATAATGGCTTCTGAGGCTCTTTACATGAGATCACCTATGTGCTAAACTAATTGGAGATGCTCACTCTCCAACTTCCACCCATTTCGCACTACCAGATACCATTGGAGTCTGTGAACTAGACCACAGATAAGTAGATTGTAAATTCAAAGTTCAAACACATGATTGATAATATTCATGATTTCAATGACTATTGACATGACTACTGAAATCTCCACTTTCCAAATGACTCGTTTGGATATATACCATGGCATTTACAGTAATGCCTTCCCTTCTGTGTAAGCCAACTGCATGTCCATAGATTACCACCATATTTGTTTTTTCTAGCCCAATTCTGTGGTGCTCCAGTGGGACTTGAAGCACGTATCCCGTCGTGGCCCTGCAGGCCTGGGGCATGACAAATGTCAATCTCTAGAATCATAAATGCCTCCTACGGTTCTTATCTGTTTGTTTGACCCTAACTCAGGGGGTCAAGAATTTAGTGGGGGAGGCAAGGGATTGTGAAATCTCTTCACCCACTGTTGGGATGTGAAATTGTGATGTAATGTCCTGTTTATAAACTATTCATCTCCATTTCTCGCATTTGCAACAACTAAATAAACACAGGACTCTGATCAGATTTGAAATTCGTGATAGGAGCACTAGGTAGGACCACGTCGTAAATTATTACTTCACACTTGCACATGGAAATTTGGAAATGATTAGGCTTGTATACAAGTGATGTTGTAAACTAATGGTGTTTGTCATACTTCTTCATCTATTTAGCAGGAATGCTTAT
Source organism: Fraxinus greggii (assembly GCA_903798315.1). Taxonomy (NCBI): domain Eukaryota; kingdom Viridiplantae; phylum Streptophyta; class Magnoliopsida; order Lamiales; family Oleaceae; genus Fraxinus; species Fraxinus greggii. The sequence continues at coordinate 10,009 of CAIGRK010201176.1, read as the reverse complement.
AGTTATGTTTCTGCATTAATAATGTAAATGAGTAAGCTAAAAACGGACAATTTGCATATCGGAAAGAAACTATGCAAGGCATATTCCCCTCCCCCAATGCCTTCTAAATGATTTTTTTTGGAAGGAAAAACCAGATACTTCATTAAATTCTAGCCACAACAAACTATGGACGACACAAACCAGGGAATACAATCAGTCCAAACTCTAATACCAGGATATATGAAGTCATAAGATGCAATTACTTGAGCTACCTTATTCCCCTCACGAGGAACATGACAGCACGAACCACAATTCACATCTTTAAACAAGGATAAAGTATTAAATAAAATAGAGGGGTCTGGAGGACTAGAGAAAATCAGATTTGAGTCATGATCAATCGTTGTGAGTCACTCTCCACCAAGGCCACCTGGAATCGATCACTTTATGCAAAAATAAGTCCATCTAACTGCTTTAGCCTCGACATCTTCAACAGAAAGGCCCCAACTTCTCGTTTCACTTGGACAGCCATAACCACTCCAACATCGTCTCTAATAACAGCCCCAGTGATGATAAAACCCTGCCCCACTGTACAGCAACATTGGTGTCTTCAATAAAATCAGTTCATGAACTGAGTAATATAAATTTCTATTTCAAGAGTTATAAAGAAATATTTTAAATATAATAATATAATTTACTCTGACCTTAGTCAGTTATCCTACGCTGGTAGTTCATGCTGTGTTGTTTATGTGCTAGTGAAATACGAAACTATGGAATATTTACACAATATATTGCAAGTCCTGACATGTTCTATTTCTGTTAAATAGTTTCTTCTGGTACCAATGTACTTTGCAGAAGGGGACATGATGCAAAACAGAGGACTGTGAAGCTAAAGAGTGCACTTGTTGGGATTGCTTCCAAGGTGAATAAATAAAAGATAAAGCTTCCAGGAGGAAAGTATCGTGATTTTTTGAAGCCATTCACAGTCACTGTGGTTCTTGAAGAGTAAAAGAGATATATGTCAAATATTTCAGCTAATTGATATAGTCTTGTCACAAGATCTCCCCATTCTAAGGTAAAGGTAAAGAGCCATGCATTGCTGATATTGTAGGAGTTAAAATGTTTTTGTGTTTACTGAAAAAGGAAGGAATAGAATAAGGCCACCCCCCTTCCCTAGGAGGCCAGGGGATAAACAGTCCTTTCCAGAGCTAGAAGTCTGAGCTAGAGTTAGAGCTATGAGTTAGCTTCTTGCCTTAATGAGCTATTGAGCTACTGTCTTATATTCTTGAGCTTGAGCTAAAGACTCATCTCTTTCTTTTATGCCTCCTAAGACCCTTTGAAGTAGATCTTAGTTCTTTTACATTTTATTATTTGGTGGGTAACCCTTTCGTTGAACTGCAAGGCCACAGTTTTAGGTAACTGCGTGCCATTACCACCTGCTACATAGTATGTAATTAATGATTGGAAACTTATGAGCTACTTAGTAGGAAAATCAGTAAGAATGCTAGGCTGTGGAGAGGCTTAATCGTCTCTTCGTCATTCATATAACTATTTAAGTTTCCATTTTAGTTTGTCCACATAAGGGTTGCGTTAATGCAGCAGTTATGAATTGGCCTCGTTTCATTCACATTCCTATGTTCTCACCACCTCAGAATGAATTTCTACACTTGGAGATTATTGAACACAATATTCTCCCATATCCCTCTTGCTGAACTTTTGTTTCTGGCCAATATGATACTTTTATCTGGGTAGGATGCTGGATGCAATTGTTGATCCACGTGTTATGGCTTTTGTACTTCGTCTGTTGGAGTTCGGTATCTCTTCCATCTAATTTGATGATTGAGCCTCCAGTCACCATAAATTGTTCTATAATACCTAGGTTACATTTATGTAATCGTCCTTACAGATGTTTCCTCACGTCGTATTATATTTTTTTGGCTAAAAATATTTTCTATTCTAACGGGAACCACCATGTTTTTATTCCATCTGTCTTATACTATTTGAAATGGTATTTTAATTTTAAATTACAAATTTCGATATTATTACCAAATTTTAAATATTTTCTGTTTATATCGCCGTGTTCTTCAGTTTTTGTGATGGTGAAAATTTATTAAATTGCAGATGTTGAATAACCATGGAAGCAAAGGATTCATAGAAAATTGGACATTAGTGAACTTTATATATTCCATAGTTGCTACATTTTGTAACTTTTATGGTAAGTCAATTTGTTGAAAAATATTTACAATAATAATGGTTTGAAATCAAGATTTGAGGTATACAGAATGTTCTCTCAAGTCGCCTCTGCAAGGTAAATAAACAGTTTAAAAAGAGGAAGATCCTTCAGAGTCTAAATATTACTCACTGCCTAGTATGTAATTGTGTTATCGCCTTGTTAGAGCTAATGTTGATACAACACTTTTCTATTTTGCAGACAGGTGATAGAACTTTGGGTTTTTGACATGATTAATGGGAAATTGTTTCGTGTGTTGAATTGCTGCTATCTCATAAAGCTTCAGCAACATTTGAAAGCCTCCCTCAAGAAGCTTTAATGCGACTATCTCTAGCTTCTGATAAATAAATTAATAAGTTCTGCTTAAACCTTTACTTATTGATGCTCTCTCTCTTGTAAATGGCAAGAACTTCCATCTCCATGCTAAATTACAAGATTGTTTTATTATTTTCATATTATTGTCAGTGCCAGCAGCATAGACATTTTGGTGGTTCTTCATTTCCTGAGGTCCAAAAAATTATAGTAGTTTCACTTATTGACATGGAAATTGGACTTTTAAGAAACCGAGATAAGTGATTCATATAACCCAATAACATCAAATTTCTGGTTCTTTTTGTCGTATCTGTTCAATTAATATTTGATTACATACTCAACTTTGAATGCCATTTTGATACATCTATGTCACTTGCAGAAGTTCTCTTGAATTCCTTGAACGCAAAGAAGCAACTTTTGTCAGCGTGGGATTCGTTTAATTAAAGAGTTCGTGTAATGTACAAACATGTCATCATCAACGAATATTTGGGCAACCCAAAAAAAAAAAATGGGTTGGTACCTGTACCTGTATTAGTATTTACATCATATGCATCTGCAAAGATTGATGTAATAAACATAATGATGCTGTTAGTTCTCAAGAATTGAATATGAAAAGATGCTTAACAATTCCCTTGTACCACCAATGTCCTTCCAGCAGAAACTTCATTATTTTCTATTTTGTATTATTATAGTGTCACCATGTATTCATAATTTGATGTGAAGGGTCAATGTTTGCTCTATGAAAATGCCCCCACCAAACTTCATAAAAAGGTAGAATAATGGGATCCTTATGGCTGAAGAAGGGAGTTGCTGTTGGGGGCTGGGGTCAAATGCTAGCTGTTTTAATTACTCTTTCTTAAACTTGTATATCAAGCCTAAATCACGCGTTGCAGTAGAATTGGAACAATGTGAAATGTGAACCCATTTTATATTCAATTACTTCTTAAGAATTAAGCTTTGTTGCCACATATTTTTAACATCTTTATTGACAGAAGATATGTAAAAAAATGATTAGATGACATTGTTGACTATTTTTAAAACAATCCAATGAACTTCTGCTATGAGGACATTCTGTTATCCAAAATGTCAATGTAGCATGATTGACTTCTTAATCATCTCGTTCGAAAACTTAGTACAATCAAACGAAAGTCCCGGATTCAATTTTGACCACGATATCTCATTAAGCATTTGTCGATGGAAAAAAATCCGCAAAAAGACGTGTTTAGATTTCTGTGAAACTTAAATGTTTTGTAACTCATCAATTTGGTGTAAAAAATGGTTGGTTTGGTCAATAAATACACGATGTGTACAGTATAGCCCCATACTATGTGAAATGTGATGGTATAACATTCGTAACACAGCTCATTGCCATGTGATTTTGGACCCTTTATATTCTTTACCAGCTTCTTTCTTTAACTATATTTTCTTTGACCCGGTCTAACCACTTTGCCTGAACTTGCAATACATGTAGTAGAATCCACTATTAATTAATTTTATAAGAAAAATCCTCCATCTTCAATTATCTTGTTTACTCGTGGTTCTTGAATTCTGCACCAAAAAGTAATAAAAAAATATCTTCAATCATGTTATTTTCCCTGTGTCACATCAATAAATTTCAACTTTCCACCTATAATTTAGAAAAATTTTATTCAACTCGATAATGGGATATTATTTTTTCTCTTTTCTTTTATTATTTCTGTGCTCGAAGGAAAAAAAAAAGCCCATTATTTGACATAATTTGTTCGTGTTCTTAAATTCACAGATTGAACTTGTAACATCCCTTTCGGGGGAGCGGGGAACTCATATTGTGCACAACGAATTAACTCTTTTTCTGTGATTAAAATTGTATGAAATGTGATTAAGTGGGATAGTTTTCATCGAAGAAATTAATAAAATAGAGTCAAAATTTTTTGGAACTTCATCGATGGCTCTTCATAAGAAGAAACGGGAAATAATAGGAAGGTGATTTCACTATATTTCTGACTAGGCATAATCATGAAATTTTTTACGCATTACTCTCCCTTTTACCACTGGAAATATCACTTTCCATCCTACAAATTTGTATGCGTTAAGAATTTCATACCAAGTTGGTGAAGAAAATTGAATTTCTTTAAAGCAGGCTGCTAAACATAGTCAAAATTCAATTGTCAATTTGCTCTGAGGTTGACCCGGAATTCTATGAACTTAACTCAGTTTGTATAAACATGCAACAAAATTGAGCAAATATGATCCTATTTTATAGCACATTTGGAGACATTCTTTAGCTCCCATCATTTCAAATTCATTGTACTAATCATTAAAGACAACCCATCTCATCACACCAAAAGTAGATTATATTCATTTTTCAATCGTGCATAACTTTTTTTTTATCGAGACTCGTAACCCGATGCACACATCATATCACCACTTATAAATATGAGTAATCCTCATAAGTATTAGTATATGTGATTATTATGTGATATTAAATAATTGATTTATTTAAATGCAAAATCACGGCTCATTTAATTAAACCTTTAAAATATAGTTATCCAAATTGGTGCTCTTGTACCACTGGTGTTAGATAGTATTATTCTATAAATATATTAAAAAATCTCTATCGTTGAAACCTAATCACTGCCAGATGGTGTGGAAAAATTTTCCCTTGTGACAACTTTTTGCTGCTGTAAATTCATTCATACGGCAATCCACTCGTTTATTAATGATTAAAACTAAAGAGAGTTGAATTTCAGATCCAACATCTTGTGAAACACATAAATACTATATACATGCATGCGTACATGTGTGTGTGTGTGTGAGAGAGAGAGAGAGAGAGAGAGAGAGAGGAAGGACAAGGACATAGTTTGTAAGAAATCAACAATCCATGACAGCCAACATTGTTATTTGAGATTATAATTTTTGAAAGTATTTTTTTTTTCTTTTTTGGGATGTGTAAATATAAAAGAAAAAAAAAAGTTTTGAATTTTATTGAAAAATTTGTAATTGATAAGGAATGTAAAAAATAAATAAATAAATAAATGATTATAATTTTAACAGGAAGGGGCATCTTGGCCTCCCTCCCTTTTCCCTGTTAACACCACATCCGAGTATATATGAATATATCTGTCGTTTCCCAGGAATTGACCCCACCCCATCCCATCCTTCAAAAGATAGCTGAAAATTTTGCTTCTACTCTTTACTTAACATCCCCATTAGCCGAAAATTTTGCTTCTACTCTTTACTTAACATCCCCATCTTAACGATCCTTTCTTTCAATTCTTGCTTTCAGTTTCCTTTTTTTTTCTTGTTATTTATAGTTATTTTCACTTCCAAAATGAGCAGTATTATGAATATGAAATTGCATAGACAGCAGCAGAGAGGTTTCTATCTCTATATTTTCTTGTTTTCTGTGGTCATTTTCTTGGCTGAGCGTTCACATGGTCATGGGGAATCAGTTGGAACAAAACTGGAGTTGATTCACAGGCACCATTTGCAGCAGCCTATGACTCAACTTGAGCGTCTCAAACAGTTACTTCATAGTGATATAAATCGCCAACGTTCGATTTCTGAGAAGTTATGGTTGCAAAAGAAAAGAAAAATTACTGACAGAAGGCAAATTCTGGAGAGTCCTAATGCCACATATTATCATTCAGCCTGCTCCAACAGCAGTAGAAGGGCTAAAAATGGCTATGTTTCTGGGGAAATGACAATGTACTCAGGGGCTGATTTTGGGACAGGGCAATACTTTGTTTCCTTTAAAGTTGGATCCCCTGCACAAAGATTCGTGCTGATTGCTGATACTGGGAGTGACTTGACTTGGATGAACTGTCAGTTTAGGTGCCATGGGGCTAAGTGTAGGAAGAAATCTCGAAAACGGAGAGTTTTTCGGGCCGATCATTCGTCATCTTTCAATACTGTGCCTTGTTCATCAAGAATGTGCAAGATTGAGTTTGCGAGTCTCTTCTCTCTTACCAGATGCCCTTCTCCCCATACTCCTTGCGCTTATGATTACAGGTAGATATGCATTGGCTTCTTTTGTTTTTGTTTTTTGGTTTTTTGGGATGGTCGGGATTGGATTACTCCAATAGATTAACTTATTGGTCGAGGTCACAACTGACCTTCGTGATATGATCTCAGTTTGGTTAAGAATAATCATGTGCGCAAGCAAATTTGGCCAAGCTTAAAAAGTAAAAGTTACTTTTAAGCTCTTTTTTGACAAACATAAATATAGAAGTTACTCTTTTTACTAACAAAACTTAAGTTAACAGCGACATCAGCTTTTAAGCTTAGCCAAACATGGTTATCACTGTAACATTTTAAATAGCTGGCCAGTAGTCATATATTGCATCAGCAATACTGTTATCTGGTTAAGCCATTATAGCTCTTACCTACATCTAACATGGGAAGTTCAATGACAGTTAATGCAAAGTAGATTGTGTTCACATGATTTGTACCTATGCATCAGTGCAACGGCTTGTTTGGTCGGGGTTAGTTCAACTTATCGATTTGTAGCGAAGGACAATGGATTCCCATATTTCGGACATCCTTGTCCTTGATCAGTACACAAATTTATGTCTGGACCAACATGCCGACTATATAGCTCCCAACTAGTAGACAACAATGCTGGAAAAGTGGATGTACTTAATTCGCATAAATCGTCATGAGATAATTCTCTCGCATAGTCCGTTTTGCACGTTCTTAAATAGGCACGGTTAAGAATCATCTACATTCAACGAATGTCGACTTTAACTACAAATTTCAACTCAATCTAATTCTTTATCTTCTTTAACTATGGTTCATAAAATTAGGTACTCAGATGGATCAGCTGCACTCGGAATCTTTGCTAGTGAAACGGTAACATTTGGCCTGAAAAATGGCATGAAGAAGAGAATTCACAACGTCCTAGTCGGATGCAGTGAGTCTACGATTGGCCGAAGTTTCCAAGGGGCCGATGGTGTTATGGGGCTAGGCTATAGCAACTACTCCTTTGCACTCAAAGCTGCTGAGAAGTTTGGTGGCAAGTTCTCGTACTGTTTAGTCGATCATTTAAGCCCCCAAAATCTGTCCAGCTATCTCATTTTCGGATCCTACAAAAGCCAAGATTCTATTACAATACCCGACAGAATGCAACACACAGAACTTGTCCTAGGCGTCATCAATTCGTTCTATGCTGTAAATATAAAGGGCATTTCTATTGGAAGTACGATGCTCAAAATCCCAGCTGAAGTGTGGAATGTGAATGGTGTAGGAGGGACAATTCTCGATTCGGGTTCCAGTCTAACTTTCTTGACACAACCTGCTTATCAGCCAGTAATGGCTGCCCTGAAACGGTCCCTTACTAGTTTTACAAGACTAAATCTTGATATTCCGCAGCTCGAATTCTGCTTTAATTCGACCGGGTTTGATGAGTCTTCGGTGCCAAGATTGGTGTTTCATTTTGCAGATGGAGCAAGATTTGAGCCACCAGTAAAGAGTTATGTAATTGATGTGGCTCATGGGGCGAAGTGCCTGGGGTTTGTGCCTACGACTTGGCCTGGTACATCTGTAATTGGAAATATTATGCAACAAAATCACATATGGGAATTCGACCTTGCAAATAATAGATTGAGTTTTGGTAGCTCCTCCTGCACTTAGATTGATTTATTCACCCGAATTTGTATTCCAAGATAGAAATTTCTTGGCGTTGTAATTTGCATTCCATTCTTATTCAATGCCCACATTAAGAAGCATACATATTACTTGCAAATTATGTGTCTATTTTTCATGATTTTTTTACTCGAACTCAAATAAAAATGAAGATTACGATAAGAAATAATGAAAGTACATGCATTTATTCTTCATTAGTAGGCCCTGTTTGGTGGAGATAAAAATCAGATTTTTAGTAAATTTTAATAAAAATTAATGAAATGTGTGGTTGAAAAATTGTGGATCCCTTAAAATTTGTGACTAAAATTAATTGTTGACTTTGATTTAAAATTTTTATTGAATTTTTATCCATACCAAACAAGGGCTTAGTCATGTGAATTCACAAGATGAAAAAGTATGGACCCCAATTGATAGCTCAAAATTTGTGGTTGACTATCGTATGTTGTCTTAACGGAGCCCAAAGACAAATATATTACGGCTTATGGGGGCAACTACTAACGAAAATTGTTGGACTAATGCGAACAAAATTCCAGATTAAATAAATGTAGACCGAATCGTAGATTATCACACTGTTTGATTCGCATTCTTACAAAAGTTCATTTTTTCAAAAATTATTTTCAACCACACATTCTTCAATAAAATGATATTACACGCAAATTCAAAATTTTTTCTTATTTTTTAACCACATATTTTCTATCAAATCACTATTTACAATGCATTATCCACTCAATAATGTGCAGGGTACGAAGAAATTGAGCTACTCTTTAACGGTAACGGAATCTTAATTTCATCTATAGCCACAAGGGAATTGTTACCTACAAAAGTGTTGCACTGAGGCCAATCATTCTTGTATGAACGTATCTTCACAATATCCATATCTATCTTTTAGTGCATTGCCACTATCACTATGTAAGCAATCTTGTTTTCTATCACAACAATATTTGTCACGATGCGTCGAAAAATATATTTGGCACAAATCAACTATACAATAAACGACAACTAAAATTAAATTTTATTTTCTTTTATTAAATATTTATTACTGATAAGCATTTGGGAGAGATTTTTCAAGAAAATATATATATATATATATATTTTGGGAGAGAATGTGGTTAAAAGTAGAGAAAAATTATAAGTTTCATAGAATGCTGATTATATGGTTGAAAATGATTTTGAAAAAACAATGATTTTAAGAAAATCTCTCCCAAATAGACCCATAATTTTACCTTAAAATGTCATTTTCGTTAAGCCCCTGTTTCAAACCATTTATTTCTCATTCTATTTCTCTTTCTTCATTTCAATCACACATTCTATCAATAAAATAATATTACACATAAATCCAAAAATTATTCTTACTTTTTAACAACACATTCTTCCCATCAATCACTATTCCAGAAATTATACTTCTCCAAAATGGGTGTCAAACACACCCTAAGAAAAATAGTCCAAGTTCTTGTTCGTTAATATTTTTATAGAGTAATGTCATTCATCGCATTATTGATGATTAGCAGTCTACGAGGTGGTGTGATAAATTGATGATAAATAGCATAAGGGGAATTTACAAAAATGGTAAATTTCATGTTTGTCAATTGAAAAGTGTATAATTTTGATAACTCTTGCAAAAATGGCGCAAAATTTGGTACCAAATTATCTATTATACCCTCAATGAAAAATGGAACAATTTTTTTTCAATTTATCACGAATTTCAAGAAGAACAAGTAGCTTCCATGAGAGAATACATTAATGATAACTAATACCTAATGAATTCATTTGCTTTTATTATCTATATTAGGTACTGACCAAGAATTTTGGGGAAAAAAAATGAAAAAGATGAAGTAGAAAAGTCAATAACACTAAAAAATAATTATATGC
>CAIGRK010201145.1:1366-17763 GCA_903798315.1 Fraxinus greggii | reverse complement strand
TGGAAACACGAGGTAAGGTCTGTGATACTAATTTTATCGGTTACCTTGATTGTACAAGTATAGACTGTGTGTTTTGTTTGCTTACAGATTTATTGGGAATCAAGGTAGAGATTTGTTGGGTTTTGATACCTAATAAATATGGGCAGTTATGTAAAATCGATATTGGATAAGTATTATATCGACGTCTAAGATTGATGACCCGAACCTAAAACTATTCGGGGCATTGGAAGCAGTCTAGTTAATTAGAGTTGCTCATGTCCCGATTTCCTCAGTTAGTGGTGGCTTATTTGGGCCATTTACTGTTTCCTTGTTGGGCCGGCCCATTTCTATACCCTAAGTGCTCCTATATATTCCCCTTTTGTTCGCTTGGTCAATTGGAAGAGTGTTTTGCCTTGTAAGTGAGAGAGAGACGGCTGCCCCCTTTTGTGCGCTTGTGCTTCCGGCTTGGAGTTTTTCTCGTTATCTTTTCCTTCTTCTTCAGCCTTTGTGACTGCAAACACATCCCATTTTGTATCCTAAGTGGGTGCAATTGTAAGCAACCAAAGTGAGGAGTAGTTTGAAGGTTTTTGGTCGATTGGTATTAGGTATCGATTGGTTGGTAAACTGGGCCGATTTTATGGTTGATTGAAGCCCAATAACTACAGAGCATGTGGATAAAAGATGGAAAACCAATTCCATGAAAAATTTGGGCAATCAAACATGCAAAAATGTGGAAAATGGAATTGAATTTCCATGGAAGAATTGAAGTGCAATCAAACAAGGCCTAGTAAACATGATTTCAAAAGTAATTTTAATTTTAATATTTCATTTATATAAATCTGTAGTTTCATATTTTATTCTTTTCAATTTTTGAATTAGTCTTCAAGTTTTATTAATCCGATTAAAATTAGCGCTATTAAACCGTTTAATATTTTATTTAATTGCACTCGAGTCATCGGTCAAATGTAATTAAATGTTTTCTTACAATATTTTGGCAATAGGTCAAATTTAATTATAAAATCAAACTAACTTCAATAGTTATTTATAAATTTGACCTAATTTTGTTTAAAAACAAAAAAGCTCAGTAATCATAAGATCAGTGGAAGCTATGATTTCAACCAACACTCTCACTCTTTATTTGAAAATGGGATATTGGATTTGGCGCACTGTAATCCACTCCTTAATTTTCTTCTTTTCCCATTGATGAAGCAGCTAATTTTTGTGCTTAAATCGAATTTACTTTTTCTACCATATTTTAGGAAGAATAAAAAAATATGGTCATCGTCAAGAAAGGAAATTGACATGGAAACCATAGTCCGTGCTCATTGATCAGACGCTTTGAAATAATCAAAATGCATTCGCTCCATGTGTACCGCATCGCACCTACTAGTGCCATGGTGATTTTATGGCCGCATAAAAGGTTAACCTCGGCTTATTATATGTTCAAAATAAATTCAAAAATAACACTAATCAACTAGAAGGGAAGGATTTTGAAACTCAGTGTTCAAGTTTGGGTAGTGTTTGCCAATTGAGCTTAAAAGCTTGATATGATATTACAAATTGACTTCAATTTATTTACACGTCTAACACGGCTCGCATTTTTAACTCATCTAGAAAATGTGAGGATGAGTCGCATTGGGATATGGGTAAATGCTGGCCCAAATTGAGAAAAACAAATATTTTAGTATTTTTTTTTTCTATATATCTTCAAAAATTATAATACACTACTACAAGGTTCGTTTGATTGTAAAAGTGAAATTTGGATGAAAATAAACTGAATTATGTGGAATTTAATTACTTAGAACTTGTTTTACTGAGAATTGTCAATTAATTGTGTTTAATTGGTATAATTTTTCATCTGAAAAATATTGAAATCTTGGATCTTTTTGTATTTGTTTGACTTTATTTTTCATGAAAATTGTCCATTAAAAGGATATAATTTGTTATAATTTGGGATATAATTTATTTCCATTGCTATTAAAAAGAAAACTGGCTAGAAAACAAATTTCCACCAAAGTGGTCGGAATTGATTTACCTCAAAAAGGAAGAAAACATGGCAAACTAAGAAAATATGAAAAATCAATTACCTCAAAAATGTTTCTATCAAAGATTCTAAAAAGTGGAAAATAGCAAAAAAAAATTCTTGCCCTATCAGACAGGTGTAAATTTTGATCAGTTTCTTGAGGAATCAACCGATCGAATCGTACTCATGACAAGTGTCATTATGGCATGAGGTGTCCAGATAGATGAATAGTATCAAGTCTAGCCCTCTATAGCCGTTCCTACATAAGCTCGCATAGTTTGTATTGACCAGCAACAAAAACTAATGATCGACCCGACTTGATACCATCAAAGACAACGTCAATGATGTTTGATGCACAGACAAAGGCACTATTTTCATTATTATGATAATATTGGAAGATTTTGATTCAAAAGTCAATGCCTTAACATCCAAGTACCCAAACCTCCGTTCCTACACCAACAAGGAAAATGATGTTTGTACAGAAAAAAATCTACAGAATAGAGACAACAGTGAGTCCCACCGTGTTTTAAAAAGGGCAAAAAATGTGCGGGCCCCACCCTTATGTGAGTGATCTGTTGCATTTTTGTGAATTTTTTTTCTGTACTTCCAGCACTTTTCGCACCAACAAACAAGTTATCAATGCAAGTTTGACACTGCAAGAAAAAGTCAGAAAAATTCCAGTCAATAAATAATTTGCAAATTGAAATTAGCTAAAAATATTATCGTTTGGTTTGACTTTGTAAGTTTCTAATGAGTACCATGACTTCATATTTCTCATTCAAACCACTTTTGTACTGCTTGGATTTCCTCAAGTTATATTGGATAAAACTAAGCCTACGTTTCATAAATTTATAAATGATATAAATTTTAACTCGTATTTTTGTGAATAAAACTTAGTAAATTATTACTTTTGTACACTTATTTTTATTTTCAGTCTATCACTATCTACAAAAAAAATTAAGCATTATTTCCATAAATTTAAATTAGCTAAATGAATTATATGTTTCGTCGCTCTATTCAATTCATTGCTAATATTAAAATCACATCAATATTGTGAAAGATAATCATTCCATACAATATTAATGTATATACTTAAGCTATTTAAGTCGTCATTCGTGCTAACATTTGCAAATAAAATATATTTGCTTTTAACAAAATATTTTGGTTAACCTAACGACTCTTTTTTTTTCCCCTTAAAATAGAATTAATAGACAATTAACAACCTAGTCCAACAAAGAATTGACCAATTCCTTGTAGAAAACAAAGAACACTTTCCATGGCAAATGACCTAACATTGCTGAAATATGATTCTTTTTTGTATGCATTCTTTCTTCTGACTTTCTTGTACACTTGCAAGACATCATTTTCTTTACAACATCAGATAATCTACATAATCCATGTTTAGATTATAATAATCGAGACAATTAGCACTAAGATGGTACAAATACACTATATGTACGATAGACTAGTTCAACATTCTCGACTCGGAATCATGGAAAGAGTAATGGAACATCTCTAACATTAATTGTTGAATTAATAATCAATTAACCGACACATCGAGCATAATTATCACTACTATAATCTCAAGTTTTATACTTATAAATTGGACAGTCTTGGAGTATTTTGGTCATTTTACGTCCGAGAGGGTTTAAATATTCCAAATTATACGACACAAAACCAACTACTCTACTTAGAAACTTTCAGCAACTAGACCAAATCCAAAATGGCATTATCAAGAAGTACATCAAGAAATGATCAAAATACTTCCAAAAATTGATTTAACATCAAACTCTACTCAATTCTTTCCTAGAAATCATGGTTGCAAAATTTCAGCCATCTGCAATTCTTTATCTATTATTTCTATTCATCATTTCTTCAATTCCTCCATCTTCTTGTCAATCCAATTCTCCTCAAAACATCGAAACTCGATATCCATATTCTCCTCCTCCGGCTCCTCCTCCTCCTCCTCCGGCTGATGACCAGCCTATTAGTCCTCCATCAATACCAAATCCAGGGCCATCACAACCAGCTCCACTGCCAGGAAAATCATCATCGAAAAAGGCTGTTGCAAAAGCAGTGGCTGCTACTGCTGCTAGCACTCTTGTTATTTCAGGGCTTCTTTTCTTCATACTCCTAAGGCGCTCACGTCAGAAGAGGGAAAGAACTGAAGTCAATCCCTATGCTGACAATCCTGTGGTGCCGCGGCCTCAAAATGATTTTACGCGGTTTAATGGTAATCTTAAGGGGGTGATTGTTGATGAGAATGGATTGGATGTACTTTATTGGAGAAATTTAGAAGGGGGAGACAAGAAAAGAAGCTTCAAAAAACAGGTGTTTCAGAACTTAAAATATGATCAAGAAAATGAAGACGAAAAAAGAATCGTCGGTGGAGATGATAGAAATAGGAAATGTGAGTCACCTATTCATGGAACTCCTTTGCTTAGAGGAAAATCTTCAACCTCTCAGAGTTCTGTTTGGATAGACAAGGATGATCCAAGAATAAAGAAAACACCTACACTTTCATCCGGAATAGCTGCACCACCAGTACCTAGGCCTCTGCAAATAAATATTGAGGCAGTTCCGAAGGCAGAAATGGCTGCACCGCTTCCTCATCCTCTGGTTCCATCAAATATACGTCCTTCTCCACCACTACCACCACCTCCACCTCCGGTTTCATCAAATCTACGTCCTTCTCCACAACCACCACCTCCTCCAGTTCCATCAAATTTACGTCCTTCTCCACCAGCACCAGCACCGCCTAAAGCAAGTGGTGTGGTTTCATCATTGAAACCTCCGGCGCCGAAGGGGATGCCTAGTGACAGTAAGCGCTTGGCGTCATTGGGAGAAGGCACGTCGAGCAATGGGAATGGAAAGATGAAACTTAAGCCCTTGCACTGGGATAAGGTGAATCCAAATGTGGAACATTCCATGGTGTGGGATAAAATTGATCAAGGCTCATTCAAGTAATGATTCTTTACGACCTTTCGTCCCAAAAACTCTCTGTTTTGATCTATTTCTTCTCAGAATTTTGTTTCTTAAATGAATTCAGGTTTGATGCTGATCTTATGGAAGCTCTATTTGGATATGTTGCCACCAATCGAAACTCTCCTCGACAAGACAGTAATTCAACAAGCCCGAGAGGGGATAGATCTCGTCCAGCCTCCCGGATTTTCATTCTCGACACCAGAAAGTCCCAAAACACAGCTATTGTACTCAAATCACTTGGCATTTTGCACAAAGAAATCGTGGATGCCCTTGTCAAGGGAGACGGCCTAAATGCAGATGCTCTTGAAAAGCTCACGAAAATCTCTCCTACAGCAGAAGAAACATCTGAAATCCTCGCGTTTGATGGAGATCCAACGAGACTTGCAGATGCAGAATCCTTCCTCTACCACCTCCTCAAAGCTTTTCCATCAGCCTTTACGCATTTTAACGCCATGCTTTTCAGATTAAACTATTACACGGAGATTTCGAGCCTCAAAGAATCGGTAAAATCACTGGAATCAGCTTGCAACGAGCTTAGAACTCGAGGGATCTTCTTGAAACTCTTGGAAGCAGTGCTTAAGGCCGGGAATCGCTTGAATGCAGGGACATCAAGAGGAAATGCACAAGCGTTCAAACTCACAGCTCTTAGAAAACTATCCGATGTCAAAAGCAGTGATGGAACCACAACTTTGCTTCAATTTGTCGTCCAAGAAGTAGTCCGGGCTGAGGGAAAACGCTGCGTGCTTAACAGAAATCGCAGCATGAGTCGAACAAATAGCCAAAACATCAATCCCGAAAACCAAAGTTCGGATAATTTATCACAAGTCGATAGAGAAAAGGAATACATGATGTTAGGATTGCCTGTGATAGGTGGCCTAAGCTCCGAGTTTTCACACTTGAAGAAAGCAGCCACGTTAGACCATGATTCTCTACTCAAAACAAGCTCGGGATTATCCTCTCAAATGATCGAAATCCGGAAAATAGCGGTGCAATGTGATCGCCACACAGAATTTGCAAAGGAAATGAAAATTTTTGTAGAGGGGGCTGAAGAAGAAATAAAAGCAGTAAAGGAAGAGCAAACAAGAGTTATGGAACTTGTAAAGAAAACAACAGATTATTATCAGGCGGGATCTTCAAAAGATAAAGGGACAAATCCACTCCAATTATTTGTCGTTGTTCGAGATTTCCTAAGAATGGTTGATCAAGTTTGTGTTGATATTGCAAGAAATGTTCAGAAGAGAAAACCCGCACCATCTTCTGCAGGATCACCATCATCCCCAGGATCGCCTAGGGTGTTTAGGTTCCCGAAATTGCCTGCCAATTTCATGTCGGACCATTCAAAGAGTAGTTCAAGTGACTCGGATAATGAATAACCGAACACAGATCTTGGGTCTCGAAGCTACAAAGGGATAAAAACTGGCACGGTTGCATCGGAAGTAAGCTAATCAGTCTTGTACATGCATAAAATTGACACTTTAAATGCTCAGGTTATTTGATTTTTATGTAAGAAATTCTTTCTTGTATTCAAAGGATTTTTTTGCTGTCAAAAAAGGATAATGATCCAACTAAAACTAAGCTAGTATCGACAACAATAGATAAAGATCGAAAAATTGCATCTTCAAGACAATAAACAGAAATCTTCAATACATACAACGCAATACAATTATACAATATCCATTCGAAAAGTTCAAAGGTATGCACGAAGTTTACAATTTCCTACACACAAATTTCAAAAGCATGTAGTGTGTAATTACTCTTACTGTCTCCCTGCTATTGGAAAACTATCCATCCGCGCGTCCACACATATATTAACTTTTTGTATATACACGTTCTTCTAAACTATTTAACAAAGTATAAGATAAATAGTTCATTTAAAAACTACAGCCATACTCTTTTCATCTCCTCCACGGGGCAAATATGGATTTCTAATACAGGAGACAAAATCCCGCATCTCATAAGCCAATGTTGCAGCTGGTGGAGAAGCTAGTTCTCATTGTATGTGCAACTTCGACTGGTATATATACTCCAATAACTGCGTGCCATCAATATTCTATGACGAAGTATGTATTTTTCCCTCACGGAATGGGAAAAACAATCTCTCACCTACTAGAAGTTGGTCGAGGATGGATCTTATTGTCTGTGCCCTCCTGCAATTTTATTTGGAAAAGAAAACAAATCCGTGTCATTGAAGAGAACATAACCAACAAGCCTGAGCATTGAAGACAACATATAACTCAATACAAGTGTCCTGTCTCCAACAACCTGAGCTTTGAGATGAGATTTGAGATGAGATGATTAAGATGAAATCGAATTCATAGAAATGGCTGAATTAAGACCGATCCTCCTTTGGCATAAATAGACAGGAATGAGCGGTAAATAAGTGGAAAGTACTTATGGATCACAGGAAATATGTGGATAAAAAGATGTTGATAAAAATAATACTTTCAAGGCATCAACCAAATGACGACTTATTAATGGTGAAGAAGAATGGAAATGGATAGTGCAACAAACAGGAACGAATGGGCCGCGTGCCATGAACCGACAAATAGTGGCATGTTTGGTATACTGAACTAGACGCTATCAAACAAGATTGAAGAAGACAAATAAGTAGAAACTCTATCCGTTCTACTTTGTTATGTTCTTCGGAACTATGAACCAGAACATCCCCTGAGAAAGAGATCAAAGGTTTAACAAAATGGCTCCTTTCAAACTACAAAGAATTAAAAAATATTCATCCTCTCACTGTGGATTTTACTAATTTACATTAGAGCTGATGTATTTGTACAAATGTAGCCCGTCTATAACACAACTGCGGAAAGACACACACAGTCTTCTCATGCGCAATCAACACGACTTGTTAAGTTAAAACGTGATCAATAAATTTCCAGGTGTCCATATAATTTCTACAGAATTTTTTTTATCTTGCCATCACTAATTTAGTTTCACATATGACTTTGACATGCTAATCAGCAATAGGATCATGTTATTAGCAAAATTCTCATCAACACATCTACAGTAGCTTAATCCACGTATTTAAATGGATAATTCTATCAAATTCCCACTAATGTTTAACTTTGAAAAGAAATCAAGAACTTTCAAGCACAGATAAAGAATAAAGGCAAGATAAAAATTGTTAGTAAAGGTCAACAATTTCCAAGTTCCAACAACTACATAATAACACATGGGAACTTTTCAGGTAAATTGCCAAAATCAACATGTCTTATAAAAAAAGGCTAAATCCGTATCCTGTTTTATCATATAACCAATTAAACGAAGATCTAAATCAACCGTTTATAATAATTACCTCATACCAACATTTCCCCTCCCCTTTTACTTTCACATTATTGTCTTCTCTACTCTTCCCTCAGAGAATTTTAATACACAAACGGGGAAACTAATAGGTAGGATAAGAGAAAAATAACTTGTATTTACATGATCACGGGTTTTTATAAAAAAGCTTGTCGATTAATGGAAGAAGTTGACCATGTCTAGTTGGTGGAGATGGTTTGTATGAAAGCTTACCTTTGTAGACAAATCGCCCGTGTGTGTGTGTGTGTGTGTGTGTGTGTGAGAGAGAGAGAGAGAGAGAGAGAGATTTGTACCTTTCTGGAATGACCTTTCCCTTGACCCCGATAAAAAGAAGGCATAGGTGTGGCCTTGAAGTTGAGATTTTGTCTCATTTTTCTTATCTCAGCCTCCTTTTCCTCCTGGATCAAACGTGCCTTGTTAGATCATGCTTCACGCGTAGATGGGCCAGCATCAATTGTTTATAGGTCAAATGCATTGAAATGGAGTTTTCTTTTTTCACCCAAATAGAAGATACCTTCGTCTTCGCACTAGGTTGTGCACCTTCAGCCTCTCGGGCAATTGATTTTGCTTCCAAATTCTTTAGAAACTGTTTCAACTTAATCATTAGTTATGTTAATGTGCCTACTGGAGAACAGACTTTTATATTCGAAATACCTATTACAGATATGGTAAAGATAAAATAGAAGGCAAGATTTAATATATATACCTCTTTTCTCTTTTCAGCTCTTTCGTCACTTCTCAAGCCAATAGAATGAAAGACGGCTGCTACATTTTTCCTATCAAGACCAGAACCTTTATGCAACCTATTGTAGACTTGAAAAGTTCAGAATGAATTGGGAAAAAATTCCTAAGAAGAAAACATCAAAAGATAAACACTTTACTGAGAAAGTAAAGGAGTAATAAAGATAAGCTTTTCCTTCTTAATTTCATAACTTAGAAAGCATGAAAGAAAATGCTTATTATGAGACACGTTGTATTTGGTTATTTCCACTATGTATAGGAAGAGATTTCTACTTGCCTTTTCCATTAGTATGATAGCACCTTGTTCGATTTTGGCTCCAT
Source organism: Fraxinus greggii (assembly GCA_903798315.1). Taxonomy (NCBI): domain Eukaryota; kingdom Viridiplantae; phylum Streptophyta; class Magnoliopsida; order Lamiales; family Oleaceae; genus Fraxinus; species Fraxinus greggii. The sequence goes on along the minus strand of CAIGRK010201145.1, from coordinate 8,405 downwards.
TTTACATAAATGATTATCACAAAAGCCGGTCTCAAGTAGTACGGACTTACCCCGTCAATCAACCAAATTGCAAATTTTAACACTTTCTTATTTTGGAAAACAAGGATAAGTTATGTTTGTTCGAGCCCCATTTTTTGGGAGAACAGATTTTGTAATAGTGTTTTTTTGGATAATATGCGGTCACAAAATAGGAAAAAATTTGGATTTACAAGTAAAACTATTTTATTGGGAGGATATAAGGTCGAAAATGAGTTTGAGAATAAATGAGTTTTTAAAGAATGGGGGATCAAGGGCTTTGAAAAAGATTTTTTAATGTAAATGTTAGGTTTGATGACAGGAAGACAATTTACAATACACATGTAAAATAGCAATCACATTAATCAATCTGTAGTTTATCATTATCAATCACGATTCAACCTCAAGAAGCTACACGGACTTATAGAAAGAACGAGGAGCACATGCTTTCCATATCAAAATTAGATAAAAGTGAAAAAAGAAGAAAGAAAAGCATGATAAAATGAAATTGACATGTAACATCAATACAAGGGAAAGATATTAAAAACTCACCCTGAGGACTCAGACATTGATCTAGTTCCCGATTGTGCCCTTTGAGTAACTATCTCTTCTGCAGACTTCCTCAGTCTACAATTCAAATGAATATTGAGTAATCATAGTTAAAGTAAAGATTAGTGGACTAATGGATAGGGAGAAAACAAAATGGTTCACAATTACGTTCTACGTCCACAGTTAACTTTCATCAAAGTGTAAATGTATTGGCGATGGGCATTTAGGTTCAGAGTTCCTTCTAAAAGATGGACTCTTTTGAGGATTTTAAGAGGAAGTTTTGTCCTTGCATAACAATTCCCTATTACACGATTACGAGAATATTTTTAACTTGTCTCTATCAAGAAAATTTCTATATTGTAGATTTAAGTACATAATAAATAGCAAGAAGAAAATAGGACTACAAAATCATAATTATTTTCTCCTGACGTTATGTACAGTTGAAATTTCAAGACCACAGCAATAAGTGAAACAATCAAATCATAGCTGTATTCATCGACCAGTTACTTAGGAAAACTATTAAGTGAAACAAGGAGCTATGCTTTTCCTTAGAGATTACAATCTGTAGCGAAAACAAGATATCGCATTATTATATGTAAACAACAATATGCAACTTAAGACATGACTTGATCTTCCCCCTCTTAGTCTGAATCTAAAAATTGATAAGTTTCCGATTCATATCTTAATTGCATTTAATCGCAGATATGCGAGAACATGATTATTACCCTTCATTCGCCTTTCGGGGGGTGAGCGAAGAAACCTTCTGCTCAGATGCAGTAGATGACACCTGACCAAATATTTTAAAAACCACATATCCACCCAATTAACAAAAAGGTACTAAAAGTAATAGTAGAAAATCAAAATTCATAGTAAAAAAGGGAGGAAGCATTGAAATGTAACCAACATAGAACTGTATACCTGCTTCAATTTACTATATTTCGCATCACTTGGAGACCTTAAATCATTGATATGGTTCTGAAATGACCTGAATGCTCGCTTAACAATGTCCTTATCCCCCATCTTCTCCATTATGAAAGACTTTCTAGTTGTAGCATAAGGAGCAGAAGAATTTGCCTGCCCCAGATTGAGAGACATGTGCAGGGATGTAGGAGTTGCTCTCTTGATTTCTCCCACTGGAGTATTCTTGACTTTTGGAAGTAGCGTCTTGTGGACCTTCTTTTTCAAGGGCCGGGAGGCAGATGTAGGTGAGGAAATCGATGTCGGTTTTGATAGTCTAGGAGCAGAAACTTGTGGCGACTTGGCCGCAGGTGATAAAAAATTCTTCTTTATCCCAACCAAATTTCCTCCCTTTTTAGTTGGAGTCACCTAAACACCGGAAACAAATAAATTAAAACACCAGATCAATCAAAACAGTTAAACATATTTTAAGATTAGATTACTCAATCCTCAAAATGCCCAATAAGTTCCAATACTCAAACCTTTTGAGCTTGTGCATCCGACTTGGGATTTTCCTTTTTAATTACACTGGCTTTTCCCGCCCCTCCTTTCATTTTTGGTGGCTGTTTCGCACTGTCCTGAGTATCCTTTCGAGGGATCACTTCCTTAACCAAGACAGGTTCTTTTCTATCATTCAATTCAGTGTTATCTGCATTAACATACAACTCTTCCTTATCTTCCTGGACTCCCGGGTTTCCAACCTCTGCAGCCACAGCTGCATCCTTTTTTGACAATTCAGATGTAATTACCCTTGTCAAATCAGTCGTGTAGGTTTCCGGGTCAATTTCTTCCATCGGTCCAGCATATTCATCTCTTGCCTCATCAAAAGTAATTACATTGTCAACTACTTCCCCAGATTTATCATCATTGCATATGCCCGACTCAGTATCAATACCAGTCGAGTTTTCAAAGTGGTCCTCGCTGATTGACTCATCGGGGCTTTGACTAATAGGTTCCATTGGATTTTCCTCCTCCAACTGTTCGGCCTTCCGAGCAGCAATTTTTTTGTAGTGTGCTTCAAAATAGGCCTTCTTCTGAGCTACTGACCCTGGTGTTGAAATATTTTCGACTTCCTCCAAATACTTATTTGGTGAAAACGATGACCATCTCTCCCAAGAAAGTGAATCACTCTCAAACCTACCAAATGAAACCGACACTTCCACTCTAGCTCCAGATTTAACTGTCTCGCCCATCTGCTCAAATAATTCAAGAATCAAACTTCAACTAAGGGACAGATTTTACAACTCACAACAAGAGGGCAAAAACAATAATTTCCATTATTCAAATAAGAAATACATCAAGAATCCAAAACAAACAGAGCATATTCAAGAAACAATTGTGGGAAACAAAAGATTAATCATATGGGCCACTCAAAACTAAGGACAAATGGGTACCTTGTTTCTTAAAAATGATGGTCCTACTCCAGATTCACCAAATGATGATTAACCAGAAAGCTACCATATGCTGAGACAAGCATAGGCAAATTATCAATATACTGAACTACCCACGGATAAATTAGAGATCTTCATGAAGACAAAAAGAAAAAGAGGAAGAAGAAGAAGAAGAAATGTAGCCAACTAAAACAAGCCCATGTGCTATGTTTGTTTCTTATAAAAATTATCCATAAAATTACATCTTATTACAGTTAACAAAATGCATGTATGTTTCTAGTTCTTCTGGAAAGTCCTACAAAGATAACCTTGTGCATGGAATTTTTTTGTTTTATGTAAAAAAATCAAAGAATCACGTAGAATTTGCATACAATCCTCCGATCAGTCAAGTACCAAAGGGCTTTCGAAAATTTTTATCTTTTTCAGCAGAAATCCACTTCTTATAGAGTCAGAAAAGATCCAAAAGATGCAATTTTTGTGACTGCGTGGGTTTTTGAAAAAGCCAAACACGGTAAAGATTTTAAACTTTTTACAAAATATTTCGTGGGTTCATAAGAAAAATATCAAAAGAAAAAAATTGCCACATTAATTGAATAATAATTTGGTGAGTTGATGATGCAGAAAAGTTTGAAAAAAAAAATATGGGATTATTAAAAATTGAAGTCTTTACCTAAAGTTGTTATGCAATTGAAACTTGATGATATGATCAGAAAGGTCTGAAGGCCCACTGAGAGAAGTGTAATACAGTCAGTGAAGACTGAAGAGATAGTGAGAGGAGATATCAATAATGGAGGTAGATGTGGGACACGTGTGGGCTTGGAATTCAATTGGTTGAACTAACTAAACACGTATAAAAAAGTTATGGCTTGTGTTTGAATCTAATTTTGAGGAGAATTGGAACTTTGGAATATAACGTGAGAATGTGTGGTGGAAAAGTGATAAAAAAATTTTAATTTGTGTGTAATATTATTTTATTTGAAAAATATGTTATTTAAATTAAAAATGAAAATGAGAAATTAACGGGTGTCAAAAAGGGGCATAATATATGCTTATAATATGTAAACAAATATAAATATGTTGTAAATTTTTTGAGAAAATTCAACCGATGTTTGGGAAGAATTTGTAAACGGTTTAAATTATAAATAGATAAAAATGAGTGATGAATATGTGAATAGGAAGTTTGAATATTTATAAATGATTTAGAAATTTTGTCAAAAAGAGTGTTAATATTAATTTTATTTAATAAAACCTACTTAGAAAGAGATGTATTTGGTAATGAAAATTCATTAAATTCAACTTTTGAGTAGTATCTCTACTAATCATTATTTATTCAATCTAGTAATTCAAAATTTTAAGTTAAAGCAATGTTACCAAAAATACGCGTCTTCCATCGTAATCTTATAACAATAACAAAAACTTATAGCATGTTCGGTAAAGATTAAAATCGGATTAAAATTAAAAAATTAGTCGTTATTGTTGACTTTTATCATACGAGTGAGACCCAATAACGGCTATATTTTCAATTTTAATTGACTTTTAAGTTTTGCCAGACATGTTTTTATTCTTGAATGATTTCTTTATTTTCTAATTTTAAGTTAAAACAATGTGATTTTGGTCAATGATTTATTTATGAAATATTTTTATTTCCAACACATCATATTTCTTATTAGCCTGCTAATCTCAAGATTAGCTTAGAAGATCAGGCATCAATGATATTATTAGTGGGCCATAGCCCACAAACCATTTAGTTAGTTCCATATTTCAAGTGTCAAGGGAGGAATAAATTTAAATAAAATCAAAAAATTCGATACTCCATCTAGACCCAATAAAAAATTGTACACCGAGTTAAAATTGACCAAAAAATTAACAACCCGCATAACATATTATCCCATTTTGAGCATATGGCCAAAATTTAGTAGTGGCAAGCCGGCTAGGCCCATCTACCCACGAGCTCGGCTCGTAATTTTTGACGAGCTAGGCCTCGTGCTCAAGAGCTCAACTCACAAGCTCGTGAGCTCACGAGCTGAGCCAAGTCCATGAGCTCATGTTTTTTTCTTTTTTTAAAAAAGAATTTAAATTTTTTTCATTTTCTTCTTTTTTCTTTAGATTTTTTATAAGCCCCTTTTTTACGAGTCGAGCCGACGATTGCCACCTCTACCAAAATTTCACATAACATGTTATCCCATTTTGAGCATAAGGCCAATTAAATTTTGAAGAATCGTCCCATCATATATTTCCCTTCTTATCGTTTTTGTTTTTATGTCAATCTCACCACCATGACTTGACTTCTTTTCTTTACTTCTGATGCTCTTAAGCTACTCAATCACTCATGAGTGGGTATATATTTGCTCAACCTCACCTAACAAGCAGCACTATATAAGTTATAACACGTGGTTATTTGAAAAAGTTAGGTCTCAGATCCAATTTTTTGTCATTAAATTCAACATGAAAATCATTAATGTGTTGCCCCAACTTCTGTTCTAAACTTCGTCGCGCTCGATCCCGATTTGCTTCGAGATTATTGTGTTGCAGAAACAAAAAAATACCCACAACATGTTCCACAATGGGTAACCATGCATCAATCCAGAACTTGCCTTAGTTCTGCACCATCCAAAAGTAGTGACACGGGAAATCATTTTGGACTTAATGTTACCCTTACTAACATTAATAATCTACCCGGGTTCAACACTTCGGGTGGCCCGAGTTGACATTTTCCACTCCACATCGGAGGTCACAATTCTTCGCAAGGGTTCACTTCTAGTTGGCTTTGTAGACACGAGTAATCGTTAGTATATGTCCCGGTGATTGCTTTATCTTCTCAAAAGGTTTGATACATTTTCTGTACAATATCGACACGGTTAATCCAATATTGACAATGTCATGACTATGTTGTCATAGCCTAGATGCTCAAATTTCGTATGTGGCCACATTCATATTGAAGCCACCAATGCCTAATGAAATTTTGAAGAAGGGATTTAAGGTAAATGGCCAAGATGCCATGAGAATTAGGAGGAACCTTGGAGGATAACTATATATATGTTAATTTGAGAATGCTAATAATTTTTCTTCTTCTTTATGGATTTATTTATCTCTGAGAAATAAAGTTTGGTTAGGGTTTGGTAGGGCAATTTGCATTGAATAGACAATTTAGATTTGCGCATATGATGATATGCCAAGTTCACATTTGATATGGTATTTGCCCATATCACGTTGGATTCTTAAATATAGTTAACAACGAAGAGAGACGTGACGAATTTCATCATTTATACCGTTCGATTCTAAGCGTACACAAAAATTAACATTTTCTTTATTACATTAGCGGTTGTGAAGAGTGAACAAAAATTTAACCTCTACTCAAAATTGCAATATTAGTGACATCAGCCCGTGTGTGTTTAATATAATTACTGCAGATTAGGTTCAAAAATCAAAATTATGTGATATAATTCTTATTTAATAGAAGAGTTACCAAATTATAAGTAATTTATTGGTATTTAAAATAAAAAACAAATTCATTTACCTTTAGCTAATGTTTGTTGGGGATTAAAATCAAATTTTTAGTAGATTTTAATAGAAGTTAATGAAATGTGTGGTTGAAAAGTTGTTGATCCAACTAGGGTTGGGCTTTGGTTGAGTTGGATTAGTTTTGAGTTCAACCCAAACACAATCCAACTATTCGGTTTGACAATAATTCAAACTGAAACCAACTCATTCACGATTGAAACTCAACCCAATCCAAACCGACCAAGCGGGTTGGATTGACTGGTTTGAACTTGAGTCCAATTCAAGTTGGACTCAATTATTCTTTTGTCGGACAATTTTTTTATGGGTACAATGGTTGAAACTTTTTCGTTGAATTTGAACAATTTTTCTAATGTTTGATATCATTTAAATTTGGATCAATTTCAGTTACATTAAAAAGCGAGATTTCAAATGCCTTAAGTCGATTGAAGTTGGATCAAATGGGATGCGGGATTAAGTTTCAATCCATACAACAATATAAATTAAAAATATTGTAAAACATGTTCAATAGATTATACCATGATCAAATTAAATACATATTAAATCAATCTAAATAAGTGTCGAATACCTGCATATTAAACCTAATGAATAAAATGAATTTAACCTAA